>OY755235.1:120857174-121109174 GCA_963576725.1 Azorinus chamasolen
TGAGAGTGCGCGTATGTGCGTGCATGTGTGTGCGCGTGCGTGCTTATGGATTGGTGCGGCGTGATATCACGTGGCGTGACGTGACGTTGCGTGCGTATATATGCAAATGTGTATTAAAATTTCATATTGCGGATAATTATGGGAGCAAAATAATTTCTAACTCGATTAGCGATGTTTAGTGTACTTCTGTTTGGATTTTATCCAGTCACCAGGCTTCTCTAGTGACATAATAAAGGGGGTGCAAATACACTTAGGTTTATTAGGTTACTTCCGGCAGTGGAAGGTTTATTAGGTTAGTAGATAGGCGTAATGATTCTATAACCATGGAACTATTTTAGTTTTCTGTAAATATTCATAAACATGTTGATGGAATAGATCTAACAGATCTATTTGGTCACCAGAAGAATTATTCAAATGAGAAAAAATAAAAATAATTGGCTACAGCTGGATTCGAACCCGCACCTGATCCTACAAAAGCTAATTCTAATCTCTCTAGAGACGTCGCCCTTACCGATTACGCCACTGAGGCCACATACAAAATGACGTTGATTTATCACTTTAAATTATTAATTTAATCCACCGCTGGCAAAACCCGTTTTTGATAAAATCAAACCTGGAAGCAAAGATTGATTTTCTTTTCACTCTCATGATTATTTGATTGATAAACTCTTACAGGGGCGGTGATAGTCATAAACCTAAATATAGCCTGTTCAGTTCCATCGATTTCTGAGTGACGTTAGGTAGAATCTAAAAATAGAAACCGAGACTACGTAACTCGAATTTGACAAAAGAATATAGATCTAGATCATGTCTGTTTGAAGAACTTATCGACCCTCGATTCAAATCATCTTATTTGTCAAATTCAGCCACGTTTCCCTTCTACTAATACAAGTATCGAAACTATATTCCTCTGCGGTAGCTCATTAGATCTATTTACGTCTAAATGGAAGTGAAAAGGGAGGGATCCGTTGATCGAAAAACTGCATTTTCAATGTAAATTATTTCAAGAGTGTTATGAGTCTATAAAAAATACATTTAACTATATTGACTGGATAAATCGAATAATAGGTTAGTGCCGTAGATGGGACGCCTTTATCCGACTCGGAGAGAAAACAGTTGAGGTTCGGCAAGCCTCGCCTCAACGTTTTCTCCCCTTGTCGGATAAAGCGTCCCATCTACGGCACTAACCTATTATTCTCTATTTCTTCATCTGCTCATCAACAACCTGTACGGAGCACTTCTAACTTTAACCTTAATTTCCCTCAATTGTGGCAGGAATATCACATTTTGATATGATTAACGCTTTTGTAGGGTCTATACTATCTCATTTAACAATGTTTCGAACTATTTCTATGTAAAATAAGGCATCAATGTGTCCGACTACATCCTCTGCATATGTGGTGTATGCGTAGATGATGATAACACCAACAGCATTACACCAGACTCTCTCTAATCCGAACACCGAGTCTTAATATCAGTGTTACAGACAGGTGATAGTTTAATACGTTCCTTCATGCAACGCATTCTCAGGGTTTTGCAAACAGAGTAGACCCAGCTCAGCCGGCTCCTATAGGAGCCGTCTGATCAGGGTCTGCTTTGTTTGCCTATGGTATGATGTAGATCTGGGTCCATGCTTATAAAACTTTACGTTGAGTCTGAGTACGTTCTCAAGCTTTTGATTGGTCAGATTTGAGCCTCTGGCTCAAATCTGACCAATCAAAAGCTTGAGAACTCAAATCTGACCAATCAAAAGCTTGAGAACGAAACTCAGACTCAACCAAAAGCTTTATAAGCATGGACCCTGATTCTACGGTATTCGACCTGATCAAGAATGTAATGTGTTTAAATGCCATTATAGGTGAAGGGTTAATACAGGTTGAGAGTCATTTCGAAAACCCTTTGAGAACCTGTCTGTTTGACTCTCAGTCTGCTAGGGTTAATGCTTTACTCCATAAATACCTCTTTCTACGACTTTACAGAGTATACCCAGACCGGACGGCTCTTCTAGAAGACATCTGATCAGGGTCTGCTCTATTTGCTTGTGATATAATATAGATAACATTCTACAATTCCAGCCATTTTTAAAACTCGTGTGTCATTGTGCTATCATAAACAATTTAAATAATTATTCGTGACGCCATGTATATTCATGGTGTAGAGGGTTAGACAGTCACCTGCATAAACATCCACCTCTGACGACTGAAGAAAAGATGATAATGCCAATAGTTATAAAGTAATATCTCGTAAATCAGAAGACTCAAATAAGTATTAGCCTCAATTTTTAAGACAGGTGAAAGTTTAATGCAGGTTGAAAGTCATTAAGAAAATATCTTGGAGGAGCTTTCTGTATGAGTCTTAACTTGCATAAAGCCTTTACTCCATGACTATTCATATAAGAAATAATGACACCATAACTATTAATTAGATTAATTGTTATAATAGAAATTGGACACAGAAACCTTTTGCCATGGCAGAAACTTTAGAATCATATCTACATTATATAACTAGAGGTTTTTGTCAAAAAAACGGATGTCTCCCCTCTAATAAAAACAATATGTAAAGGGAAATCACTAAACATGTTATGGTCTTGATGAATGATACTTCCCCTCATTATGCGTTTTCCACACTACATTTTTCAAGAAGAAAATGATAACGGCTAATAACTCCAAAAATACTGATACCAGATTTATGGCCCTTGTGCATGACACTTACTTTCATCATGCTCTTTCCAAAAATAAAATGTCATTCCAATAGCATCAGTCGAACAGGAGTTATTGATCGGCCAAAAAATGTAACAAAGGGCAATAACTCCAAAAGAATTGAAGCCAGAATTATGGCCCTTGTTCATGACACTTTCTCTCATCATGCTATTTCCATGTATGAAGTTTCAATACGATGGCAAGAGCCATGTAGGAGTTATCGTCCGGACAAGAAAGAATTAAACAAATGTACATGGGGCAATAACTCTAAATTTATTGAAGCTCGAGTTAAGGATCTTATGCATGACACTTTCTCTTATTATGATCGTTCCATGTATGAAGTTTCACTCCAATGGCATGTGTCACATAGGAGTAATCATCTGGACAAAAAGTTGTGATTTTTTTTTTACAAGGGCAATAACTCCAATATTAGTGAAGCCAGAGTTATGGACCTTGTGCATGACACTTCCTCTCGTTATGATCTTTCCATATATGAAGTTTCAATCCAATGGCATGAGCCATATAGAAGTTATCGTCCGGACAAAAAAGTGTGATTTTTTTACAAAGGGCAATAACTCCTATATTAGTGAAGCCAGAGTTATTTTCCTTCTGCATGACACTTCCTCTCGTTATGATCTTTCCATATATGAAGTTTCAATCCAATGGCATCAGGCATATTGAAGTTATTGTCCGGACAAAAAATTATGATATTTTTTACAAAGGGCAATAACTCCAATATTAGTGAAGCCAGAGTTATGGACCTTGTGCATGACACTTCCTCTCATTATGCTCTTTCCATATATGAAGTTTCAATCCAATGGCATCATGCATATTGAAGTTTTTGTCCGGACAAAAAATTATGATATTTTTTACAAAGGGCAATAACTCCAATATTAGTGAAGCCAGAGTTATGGATCTTGTGCATGACACTTCCTCTCGTCATGATCTTTCCATATATGAAGTTTCAATCCAATGGCATGAGCCATATAGGAGTTATCGTCCGGACAAAAAAGTGTGATTTTTTTTTACAAAGGGCAATAACTCCAATATTAGTAAAGCCAGAGTTATGGACCTTGTGCATGACACTTCCTCTCATTATGCTCTTTCTATATATGAAGTTTCAATCAACTGGCATCAGGCATATTGAAGTTATCGTCCGGACAAAAAGTGTGACAGACAGACGGACAGACGGACAGACAGACAGACGGACAGACGGACAGACAGACAACTCTCACGAAAACAATATGTCTCCCCCATATAAATATGGGGGGAGACATAATAAGCAAACGGGACAGACCTTTATATAGGCATTTAAGGCAACTTGTAGTTCAAATCAGATCAATAGTAATTCAAAAAGCTGCTATCCACGGTAAAGTCTAACTTTTATTAAACTACTTTGTGTATTGTAATGGATTGTAATATCAACCAAGTTGAATACCAATTTGAATTGGAATCATTTGGCTCTTATTTTAAATGGCAACTGTATTAATCATTTATTTCAATATATACAAATTTTAACGATATTGCCAAACAAAGTATACCCAGATCAGACTGTGATGTAGGAGCCGTCTGATCAGGGTCTGTTCTGTTTGATTATGAAATAATTCAAAGCGTTGGTCTGATTATACAGTTTCTGCGATGACCCAAATGTCCTGTGTCCATGTGCAATTATACAAATTATTAAAATAAATATTCATATCGTCACTATTTCTTACAAGTATGTACAGATAAACTAACTTATTTTGGAACAAAACATGACCTACTGTAATGTAAACAAAACGAAGTGACTACAGCGCTTCTTTATTTTTAAAAGCCTTAGCAAGCCGCAATGTTTTCAACATAGTTGGCTTGGTGTAATGGATATGTATCTGGACTTGCATGTGGCGGTCTTGAGTTCGGTTCTTACCAGTGACTATTTTTTTCATTAAAATACTGTCCGTACAAAACAACAATAAATATTAATAATAACATATAATAATTATTAACAAAATATTAACATATAATTGAAAAAGAATAAAAAATTGAAAAGAAAATAAGAAATAGCAAATCATTTTAAAAAAGAAACAAAAGTAAACTGTATAGCTTGAGATTCGAACCTACGCCCCACAGTTTGCAAGACTAGGTACATATCCATTAGACCAAAGCCCAGTACATAATATGTGGCGAGTTACTGAGTGTGTTGTCTGGCCCTGTACTTTTGTGCTGTTATGTAAACAACAAAAAAACAACAAGTCTCAATATAGCGTGGTTCACCTGTATGTGATGTAAAGAATTAAAGGAAAGAGACGATAATAACAGTTAGTTTATTACAATTGTTTAGGTGCAAGTGTACCTCTGGTAGCCAGTAGAATCTCTCTTTTAAGCGACCATTAAGAAGAAGTCGAATTAAGGGTCTGTAAGCCAGGTGATAGCTTAATGCATGTCAAAAGTAACGCAGAACTTTCTGCATTATTTTTGTCCTACAAATAGCATCCACCAGCTTTTTAAGAGTCCTGTCTCCAACTGATATAAGGTCGCTTTTACAGTAGTTACTATTATACGTGTACTGCAGGGACCGGGATCGCTTCTTTAAATGCTGAATATTCTAAGTGAAGATGCTAATCAGTTTTGAAACCTTTCCCTGGTCTATATTTATTCCAAATTTCTATATCTACTTAGTATTCGTGGAGGTATACACATGCAAATACGTTACAAATCACGAATAACAGGACAAAGACTAACCTTGAAAACATATGTTTGATTTAATTTAGGAAGCCCATTAACCGGGCGTGTCATCAGGGTCCAGACTGTTTGGTACTCTACTTGGGGTGAGAAGCTGAGTTACTCGGCGGCTCATCTGTTTCCAATCAAATGTCTACGTTTGTTCTCAAGCTTTTGATTGAATCAAAAACTTGAGAACGAACTCATACGAAACAGGTCATGATTACCTGTACAATGGTAAACCTTTTGAAAGTTAAGGGTGGATTTGTGTCAATATTTGCAGACAGATTTGATTTAACTTAGGAAGCCCATTAACCAATTTGTTCCCACAACCCCATATATGGGACATAGGCAAACAATGTAGACTCTGATCAGACGCCGCATGATGCGGTGTCTGATCAGAGTCTACACTGTCTGCTGATAGGATTTCAATATATAAAAAACGAATTTGAAAAATTAGGCCAGGCACCACTTTGGACTAATCCAAATGGGTTAAGCCGGAGTTTCATCAGGATCCAGACTGTTTGGTACTCTACTCGTGTTTGCTACTGTTTAGTACTCTTCTCGTGTTTGCTACTGTTTGGTATTCTACTCGTGTTTGCTACTGTTTGATACTCTACTCGTGTTTGCTACTGTTTAGTACTCGTGTTTGCTACTGACAGACAGACAGACAAATACTTTATTCACCCAGGATTTACAACATGGGGTTATTTCAATACAAATACAAATATATTGGTTCCGGTACATGGTAATAAATGACAAATATTTTAATTCTAATTAATTCAAAGAGATGAATTGATCGGGGGAGGGGGTGGGGGAGGCGTTAGATATTCCGATACATTTGATTTGTTTGTTCCCTGCTAAATATGTTACATTAATATGGAGACAAACAAATCAAAAGTGTTAACGGAGTTTCTCTATTACATGGCAGCTGTTCCATGATTTAAGATACGAAGATTTCAGATCTTCAATATTTATATTTCTAAGGTAAACATGTGTAATAGAGACTTTAAGTTGTGTACTTCTACCCCGTTTTAGTATATTATGTACCAAATTTCTGTCAAATTAAGTTTTACCCAGATTTAAGGTAAAGAGACCAATGGACACGCGTCAAACAGTTTGGATCCAGATCGGACGTCGCCTAAGTCGGCGTCTGATCTGGGCCCAAACAGCCTGCAACTATCAGAAGAGCAGAACTGGACAAAACTTTTAGTTCTTCATATTATGTATATACACAATCAGAACATTAGTGTTACCAAGCATGGTCAGTCAGAAATTAGCAATTAGTGTATTTCAGTGTTTGGTGTCGAGCAATGTAGATCCAGGTCATAAGTCTAGCAAATTCATTTATGGTCTGGGCCTACAGTGTTTGACTTGCTCGGTAATCTGGGATTTTGACGGGGTTAGGGGAGGTCTTGATATCAATTAATTTGTTCCATTTCTTAGTTTAAATAAAGAAATGACTTGGATTAGTTGAAGCTAAGACATGTACATATAAATATGGATAACTAACTGACATGTTAGGCAGAAAACATTTTAACATACTGGGGTTTCCAATCTTGTATAAATAACCATAACATGTCTAAATATAGTATACGTGTGTCACGTGATTTTGAGTGGGTAACCACATATTTGCGTAGTGTTCATTTGACCTGTATGGCCATAATAGCACGGGGTCAGACAGATTGTAACCTGATGAGACGACGGATTAACAATTTCTGATCTGGATACAATGTGTTGATATGGATGGACTGTACAGCGTGATATATGTGATAGACATTTTTGGATATGGATGTAACGCTACAAAACGTTACGTGTTTATATAACTTTTTTACAGGCTTTAAGCTGGTTATTCGGATTGTTGTCACCATGCCAGATGCAGCTTACTAAGCTGAATCTGGCGTGGTCACATGCATTCTGAATGGATCCTCGATTGTAGTTAATTTGGTATTTAGATCTATATATCAACATAGATTAATAAATAAATTCATTAAATTGATAACGTGAACGAAAGTCATGACAATGTTGGTTTCCGGTAGCTGTAGAGCATGTGAATTGGCGAGAAGATGTGCATGTGTACCTTATAGGGCTTGCATGCTTACCGAAACGAAAAGCAAGCATTCAATAAAGGTACACATGCACTGATTGTTTAGGTACATAAAGAAAAATGTAGATAGCATCCTAGTCTTTTAAGGACTTCCGTTATGAACATGGAGGTATGGTCTTCCAGGGATAAGTATTCATTTCACATTCAACATTGACATAAATATACTGTTTGCATGTCATGTATATACATACAGTATGTATCTTATCATCTAGCTACAGTATTTAACCCACTCGCTGCAAAGCTCTGCACCTCTTAACTTTTGTAGGTGATATGGATCCTGATCTGATGCCGTGTCATACGGCGCTTGATCATGAGCCAACCCACCTGGCACCTATATCAATGTTTCTTAAAAGAAGTCGTGAATAGCATGAAAAGGGGTTAAGTTTTGCATATTACGTCGATACTGAATTCATACAGAAAATGGTTCATTTATCAATTTAACTCCCATCACACTGCATTGTCATCTGCTTCAAGTTTATCTTCTGTTAAAATTTCAAATTACCGTTTATGGGTTTTAAACTAAGGAAAGTTTACTATGAGTGCCAAATAGTATGGATCTAGATCAGATGCCGTTTTAAACGGCGTCTGATCTGGGTCTAAACCATCTGCAGATATCAGCAAGGTCTTGCTAAGCATGATAAGGATTAGCCGGGATTAAAAGGGAGTAAAACGGAGGCATTGTGTGTCGCCATAGAGGTAAATGAATTACGCAGCATTTGCATACTGAGTTTATATGGTACGTCAAACAAACAAACAACCATGGACCGTGAAGATTCGCCCATCTAACACCGAGTGTGCTATTTGGCCAGACACTTCACAGTTTACTTTTACATTTCAAAAATACAATAAATCTGATTATTAACACAGGATATTACGTACTAAAGAGTACTACTTGGTACTCTACTCGTGTTTGCTTCTGTTTAGTACTCTACTCGTGTTTGTTACTGTTTGGTACTCTACTCGTGTTTGCTACTGTTTGGTACTCTACTCGTGATTGCTACTGTTTGGTACTCTACTCGTGTTTGCTACTGTTTGGTACTCTACTCGTATTTGTTTCAGTGATTGATTATATCTTCAGTTTTGAATTGAAGTGTGTGAAAGATTAGCCAACAGAAATACCCTAGCTTGCTGAGGGTTAATACATACACGATGAGTTGACAAACTGATTACAGACTTGGGTTAACATTGAGAACGCAAGATGGACTTTGAACCTTCGTTTTGTCCGGTGTAGCTTGAAATATGTCGAAGCCACTAGCGGGTCGAGTTTGTGTCGTTACTGGTGCCACACGTGGAATTGGCCGCGGAATAGCACTCCAACTTGGTAAAAATGGCGCTAAGGTGTACATTACTGGAAGAACTCTCGACCCACCCAAGAACAAGGTAGGAGGTTCATTGAGAGAAACGGCTGAAGAAATTGAAGCGTATGGAGGAAAATGCGTGCCAGTTCAGTGTGACCATGGTAATGATGATGAAGTCGAAAGACTTTTTAAACAAATCGAACGTGAAAACGACGGTCAACTGGACATTTTGGTGAATAATGCCTATTCAGCCGTGAATGCCATATTCAATAATATGGACAAGAAGTTCTGGGAACAGTCAGTCAGTATGTGGGATACAGTGAACAATGTCGGACTCAGGAATCACTATTTGTGTTCCATTTATGCCTCTCGGATGATGGTTCCTAGGAAACGAGGTTTGATAGTCAATATATCTTCGGCCGGGGGTCTCAGGTACCTCTTCAATGTTCCTTATGGCATAGGAAAGGCTGCATGCGATCGAATGGCCGCCGACTGTGCATTTGAACTACGCAAGTCAAATGTGGCTTTTGTCAGCCTCTGGCCAGGTCCCGTAAACACCGAGGAAGTGACGACGAATTTGCGCGAAAAGGTGAACAGCGATCAGCGCAATACAAGTATGGGCGATGCTCCGTTTAAAATGGACCCAAAGAAGGCACTAGATATGTATGAGTCGGCGGAAACAACTGAGTTCCCTGGACAATGTATCGTCGGCATGGCCATGGATCCCGACATCATGAAGAAGTCTGGCCGGATCCTATTCACGTGCGATCTTGCTCGTGAATACGATCTGAGCGACGAATCGGGTCATACCCCGAATGATATGAGACAAGTGAAATATGTTTTAAGAAGTGCTGGGTACACCACAACTGCTTGGTTTGTACCAGGATTTGTTAGAATTCCAAAGTGGCTTTTATATTTCGGTGGATATAAAATGTAAAAAGGTTGACAATGACGAACTTTTGATAAGAGTAAACTGAATAGAGACAATATGTAAAACAGGTCAAAGCCCGAACATGATTAATAGAATGTGATACGGAAGTTTTGCTGTAAGATACATGTAGACAGGCAAACATAGAATAATATCAAGAGAGCATAGAATAATATCAAGTAAATCAGAGAGCAAAAAGGTAGAGAAAGGGGAAGAAATAGGAGGAGAGTGAGAGAGAATTTTGGCACCTATTTTTGTTTGAAAATCACGAGTTTGGTTGGAATTTGTGTTGCGAAAAAATATTTTGTCAGTAAAACAGAGAAAACAACATTTTTTTTTTTTTTTTTTTATCAATGCCTACTCTCAACACAGCTAGCTTTGCCAAGAATGGATGCCAAAGACAAAGAGAAAATAATAGTCCCTGTATACACAGGGTTTTTATCAGAATAATTAATCTACGTCAGACAACATATGCTTTCATCCTAAACCTTCTGTCTGTATCTGTGTTTGTGTATGAGAGTGCGCGTATGTGCGTGCATGTGTGTGCGCGTGCGTGCTTATGGATTGGTGCGGCGTGATATCACGTGGCGTGACGTGACGTTGCGTGCGTATATATGCAAATGTGTATTAAAATTTCATATTGCGGATAATTATGGGAGCAAAATAATTTCTAACTCGATTAGCGATGTTTAGTGTACTTCTGTTTGGATTTTATCCAGTCACCAGGCTTCTCTAGTGACATAATAAAGGGGGTGCAAATAAACTTAGGTTTATTAGGTTACTTCCGGCAGTGGAAGGTTTATTAGGTTAGTAGATAGGCGTAATGATTCTATAACCATGGAACTATTTTAGTTTTCTGTAAATATTCATAAACATGTTGATGGAATAGATCTAACAGATCTATTTGGTCACCAGAAGAATTATTCAAATGAGAAAAAATAAAAATAATTGGCTACAGCTGGATTCGAACCCGCACCTGATCCTACAAAAGCTAATTCTAATCTCTCTAGAGACGTCGCCCTTACCGATTACGCCACTGAGGCCACATACAAAATGACGTTGATTTATCACTTTAAATTATTAATTTAATCCACCGCTGGCAAAACCCGTTTTTGATAAAATCAAACCTGGAAGCAAAGATTGATTTTCTTTTCACTCTCATGATTATTTGATTGATAAACTCTTACAGGGGCGGTGATAGTCATAAACCTAAATATAGCCTGTTCAGTTCCATCGATTTCTGAGTGACGTTAGGTAGAATCTAAAAATAGAAACCGAGACTACGTAACTCGAATTTGACAAAAGAATATAGATCTAGATCATGTCTGTTTGAAGAACTTATCGACCCTCGATTCAAATCATCTTATTTGTCAAATTCAGCCACGTTTCCCTTCTACTAATACAAGTATCGAAACTATATTCCTCTGCGGTAGCTCATTAGATCTATTTACGTCTAAATGGAAGTGAAAAGGGAGGGATCCGTTGATCGAAAAACTGCATTTTCAATGTAAATTATTTCAAGAGTGTTATGAGTCTATAAAAATACATTTAACTATATTGACTGGATAAATCGAATAATAGGTTAGTGCCGTAGATGGGACGCCTTTATCCGACTCGGAGAGAAAACAGTTGAGGTTCGGCAAGCCTCGCCTCAACGTTTTCTCCCCTTGTCGGATAAAGCGTCCCATCTACGGCACTAACCTATTATTCTCTATTTCTTCATCTGCTCATCAACAACCTGTACGGAGCACTTCTAACTTTAACCTTAATTTCCCTCAATTGTGGCAGGAATATCACATTTTGATATGATTAACGCTTTTGTAGGGTCTATACTATCTCATTTAACAATGTTTCGAACTATTTCTATGTAAAATAAGGCATCAATGTGTCCGACTACATCCTCTGCATATGTGGTGTATGCGTAGATGATGATAACACCAACAGCATTACACCAGACTCTCTCTAATCCGAACACCGAGTCTTAATATCAGTGTTACAGACAGGTGATAGTTTAATACGTTCCTTCATGCAACGCATTCTCAGGGTTTTGCAAACAGAGTAGACCCAGCTCAGCCGGCTCCTATAGGAGCCGTCTGATCAGGGTCTGCTTTGTTTGCCTATGGTATGATGTAGATCTGGGTCCATGCTTATAAAACTTTACGTTGAGTCTGAGTACGTTCTCAAGCTTTTGATTGGTCAGATTTGAGCCTCTGGCTCAAATCTGACCAATCAAAAGCTTGAGAACTCAAATCTGACCAATCAAAAGCTTGAGAACGAAACTCAGACTCAACCAAAAGCTTTATAAGCATGGACCCTGATTCTACGGTATTCTACCTGATCAAGAATGTAATGTGTTTAAATGCCATTATAGGTGAAGGGTTAATACAGGTTGGGAGTCATTTCGAAAACCCTTTGAGGACCTGTCTGTTTGACTCTCAGTCTGCTAGGGTTAATGCTTTACTCCATAAATACCTCTTTCTACGACTTTACAGAGTATACCCAGACCGGACGGCTCTTCTAGAAGACATCTGATCAGGGTCTGCTCTATTTGCTTGTGATATAATATAGATAACATTCTACAATTCCAGCCATTTTTAAAACTCGTGTGTCATTGTGCTATCATAAACAATTTAAATAATTATTCGTGACGCCATGTATATTCATGGTGTAGAGGGTTAGACAGTCACCTGCATAAACATCCACCTCTGACGACTGAAGAAAAGATGATAATGCCAATAGTTATAAAGTAATATCTCGTAAATCAGAAGACTCAAATAAGTATTAGCCTCAATTTTTAAGACAGGTGAAAGTTTAATGCAGGTTGAAAGTCATTAAGAAAATATCTTGGAGGAGCTTTCTGTATGAGTCTTAACTTGCATAAAGCCTTTACTCCATGACTATTCATATAAGAAATAATGACACCATAACTATTAATTAGATTAATTGTTATAATAGAAATTGGACACAGAAACCTTTTGCCATGGCAGAAACTTTAGAATCATATCTACATTATATAACTAGAGGTTTTTGTCAAAAAAACGGATGTCTCCCCTCTAATAAAAACAATATGTAAAGGGAAATCACTAAAAATGTTATGGTCTTGATGAATGATACTTCCCCTCATTATGCGTTTTCCACACTACATTTTTCAAGAAGAAAATGATAACGGCTAATAACTCCAAAAATACTGATACCAGATTTATGGCCCTTGTGCATGACACTTACTTTCATCATGCTCTTTCCAAAAATAAAATGTCATTCCAATAGCATCAGTCGAACAGGAGTTATTGATCGGCCAAAAAATGTAACAAAGGGCAATAACTCCAAAAGAATTGAAGCCAGAATTATGGCCCTTGTTCATGACACTTTCTCTCATCATGCTCTTTCCATGTATGAAGTTTCAATACGATGGCAAGAGCCATGTAGGAGTTATCGTCCGGACAAGAAAGAATTAAACAAATGTACATGGGGCAATAACTCTAAATTTATTGAAGCTCGAGTTAAGGATCTTATGCATGACACTTTCTCTCGTTATGATCGTTCCATGTATGAAGTTTCACTCCAATGGCATGTGTCACATAGGAGTAATCATCTGGACAAAAAGTTGTGATTTTTTTTTACAAGGGCAATAACTCCAATATTAGTGAAGCCAGAGTTATGAACCTTGTGCATGACACTTCCTCTCGTTATGATCTTTCCATATATGAAGTTTCAATCCAATGGCATAAGCCATATAGAAGTTATCGTCCGGACAAAAAAGTGTGATTTTTTTACAAAGGGCAATAACTCCTATATTAGTGAAGCCAGAGTTATTTTCCTTCTGCATGACACTTCCTCTCGTTATGATCTTTCCATATATGAAGTTTCAATCCAATGGCATCAGGCATATTGAAGTTATTGTCCGGACAAAAAATTATGATATTTTTTACAAAGGGCAATAACTCCAATATTAGTGAAGCCAGAGTTATGGACCTTGTGCATGACACTTCCTCTCATTATGCTCTTTCCATATATGAAGTTTCAATCCAATGGCATCAGGCATATTGAAGTTTTTGTCCGGACAAAAAATTATGATATTTTTTACAAAGGGCAATAACTCCAATATTAGTGAAGCCAGAGTTATGGACCTTGTGCATGACACTTCCTCTCGTCATGATCTTTCCATATATGAAGTTTCAATCCAATGGCATGAGCCGTATAGGAGTTATCGTCCGGACAAAAAAGTGTGATTTTTTTTTACAAAGGGCAATAACTCCAATATTAGTAAAGCCAGAGTTATGGACCTTGTGCATGACACTTCCTCTCATTATGCTCTTTCTATATATGAAGTTTCAATCAACTGGCATCAGGCATATTGAAGTTATCGTCCGGACAAAAAGTGTGACAGACAGACGGACAGACGGACAGACAGACAGACGGACAGACGGACAGACAGACAACTCTCACGAAAACAATATGTCTCCCCCATATAAATATGGGGGGAGACATAATAAGCAAACGGGACAGACCCTTTATATAGGCATTTAAGGCAACTTGTAGTTCAAATCAGATCAAAAGTAATTCAAAAAGCTGCTATCCACGGTAAAGTCTAACTTTTATTAAACTACTTTGTGTATTGTAATGGATTGTAATATCAACCAAGTTGAATACCAATTTGAATTGGAATCATTTGGCTCTTATTTTAAATGGCAACTGTATTAATCATTTATTTCAATATATACAAATTTTAACGATATTGCCAAACAAAGTATACCCAGATCAGACTGTGATGTAGGAGCCGTCTGATCAGGGTATGTTCTGTTTGATTATGAAATAATTCAAAGCGTTGGTCTGATTATACAGTTTCTGCGATGACCCAAATGTCCTGTGTCCATGTGCAATTATACAAATTATTAAAATAAATATTCATATCGTCACTATTTCTTACAAGTATGTACAGATAGACTAACTTATTTTGGAACAAAACATGACCTACTGTAATGTAAACAAAACGAAGTGACTACAGCGCTTCTTTATTTTTAAAAGCCTTAGCAAGCCGCAATGTTTTCAACATAGTTGGCTTGGTGTAATGGATATGTATCTGGACTTGCATGTGGCGGTCTTGAGTTCGGTTCTTACCAGTGACTATTTTTTTCATTAAAATGCTGTCCGTACAAAACAACAATAAATATTAATAATAACATATAATAATTATTAACAAAATATTAACATATAATTGAAAAAGAATAAAAAATTGAAAAGAAAATAAGAAATAGCAAATCATTTTAAAAAAGAAACAAAAGTAAACTGTATAGCTTGAGATTCGAACCTACGCCCCACAGTTTGCAAGACTAGGTACATATCCATTAGACCAAAGCCCAGTACATAATATGTGGCGAGTTACTGAGTGTGTTGTCTGGCCCTGTACTTTTGTGCTGTTATGTAAATAACAAAAAAACAACAAGTCTCAATATAGCGTGGTTCACCTGTATGTGATGTAAAGAATTAAAGGAAAGAGACGATAATAACAGTTAGTTTATTACAATTGTTTAGGTGCAAGTGTACCTCTGGTAGCCAGTAGAATCTCTCTTTTAAGCGACCATTAAGAAGAAGTCGAATTAAGGGTCTGTAAGCCAGGTGATAGCTTAATGCATGTCAAAAGTAACGCAGAACTTTCTGCATTATTTTTGTCCTACAAATAGCATCCACCAGCTTTTTAAGAGTCCTGTCTCCAACTGATATAAGGTCGCTTTTACAGTAGTTACTATTATACGTGTACTGCAGGGACCGGGATCGCTTCTTTAAATGCTGAATATTCTAAGTGAAGTTGCTAATCAGTTTTGAAACCTTTCCCTGGTCTATATTTATTCCAAATTTCTATATCTACTTAGTATTCGTGGAGGTATACACATGCAAATACGTGACAAATCACGAATAACAGGACAAAGGCTAACCTTGAAAACATATGTTTGATTTAATTTAGGAAGCCCATTAACCGGGCGTGTCATCAGGGTCCAGACTGTTTGGTACTCTACTTGGGGTGAGAAGCTGAGTTACTCGGCGGCTCATCTGTTTCCAATCAAATGTCTACGTTTGTTCTCAAGCTTTTGATTGAATCAAAAACTTGAGAACGAACTCATACGAAACAGATCATGATTACCTGTACAATGGTAAACCTTTTGAAAGTTAAGGGTGGATTTGTGTCAATATTTGCAGACAGATTTGATTTAACTTAGGAAGCCCATTAACCAATTTGTTCCCACAACCCCATATATGGGACATAGGCAAACAATGTAGACTCTGATCAGACGCCGCATGATGCGGTGTCTGATCAGAGTCTACACTGTCTGCTGATAGGAATTTCAATATATAAAAAACGAAATTGAAAAATTAGGCCAGGCACCACTTTGGACTAATCCAAATGGGTTAAGCCGGAGTTTCATCAGGATCCAGACTGTTTGGTACTCTACTCGTGTTTGCTACTGTTTAGTACTCTTCTCGTGTTTGCTACTGTTTGGTATTCTACTCGTGTTTGCTACTGTTTGGTACTCTACTCGTGTTTGCTACTGTTTGGTACTCTACTCGTGTTTGCTACTGTTTGATACTCTACTCGTGTTTGCTACTGTTTAGTACTCGTGTTTGCTACCGACAGACAGACAGACAAATACTTTATTCACCCAGGATTTACAACATGAGGTTATTTCAATACAAATACAAATATATTGGTTCCGGTACATGGTAATAAATGACAAATATTTTAATTCTAATTAATTCAAAGAGATGAATTAATCGGGGGAGGGGGTGGGGGGGGGCGTTAGATATTCCGATACATTTGATTTGTTTGTTCCCTGCTAAATATGTTACATTTAGAATGGAGACAAACAAATCAAAAGTGTTAACGGAGTTTCTCTATATACATGGCAGCTGTTCCATGATTTAAGATACGAAGATTTCAGATCTTCAATATTTATATTTCTAAGGTAAACATGTGTAATAGAGACTTTAAGTTGTGTACTTCTACCCCGTTTTAGTATATTATGTACCAAATTTCTGTCAAATTAAGTTTTACCCAGATTTAAGGTAAAGAGACCAATGGACACGCGTCAAACAGTTTGGATCCAGATCGGACGTCGCCTAAGTCGGCGTCTGATCTGGGCCCAAACAGCCTGCAACTATCAGAAGAGCAGAACTGGACAAAACTTTTAGTTCTTCATATTATGTATATACACAATCAGAACATTAGTGTTACCAAGCATGGTCAGTCAGAAATTAGCAATTAGTGTATTTCAATGTTTGGTGTCGAGCAATGTAGATCCAGGTCATAAGTCTAGCAAATTCATTTATGGTCTGGGCCTACAGTGTTTGACTTGCTCGGTAATCTGGGATTTTGACGGGGTTAGGGGAGGTCTTGATATCAATTAATTTGTTCCATTTCTTAGTTTAAATAAAGAGATGACTTGGATTAGTTGAAGCTAAGACATGTACATATAAATATGGATAACTAACTGACATGTTAGGCAGAAAACATTTTAACATACTGGGGTTTCCAATCTTGTATAAATAACCATAACATGTCTAAATATAGTATACGTGTGTCACGTGATTTTGAGTGGGTAACCACATATTTGCGTAGTGTTCATTTGACCTGTATGGCCATAATAGCACGGGGTCAGACAGATTGTAACCTGATGAGACGACGGATTAACAATTTCTGATCTGGATACAATGTGTTGATATGGATGGACTGTACAGCGTGATATATGTGATAGACATTTTTGGATATGGATGTAACGCTACAAAACGTTACGTGTTTATATAACTTTTTTTACAGGCTTTAAGCTGGTTATTCGGATTGTTGTCACCATGCCAGATGCAGCTTACTAAGCTGAATCTGGCGTGGTCACATGCATTCTGAATGGATCCTCGATTGTAGTTAATTTGGTATTTAGATCTATATATCAACATAGATTAATAAATAAATTCATTAAATTGATAACGTGAACGAAAGCCATGACAATGTTGGTTTGCGGTAGCTGTAGAGCATGTGAATTGGCGAGAAGATGTGCATGTGTACCTTATAGGGCTTGCATGCTTACCGAAACGAAAAGCAAGCATTCAATAAAGGTACACATGCACTGATTGTTTAGGTACATAAAGAAAAATGTAGATAGCATCCTAGTCTTTTAAGGACTTCCGTTATGAACATGGAGGTATGGTCTTCCAGGGATAAGTATTCATTTCACATTCAACATTGACATAAATATACTGTTTGCATGTCATGTATATACATACAGTATGTATCTTATCATCTAGCTACAGTATTTAACCCACTCGCTGCAAAGCTCTGCACCTCTTAACTTTTGTAGGTGATATGGATCCTGATCTGATGCCGTGTCATACGGCGCTTGATCATGAGCCAACCCACCTGGCACCTATATCAATGTTTCTTAAAAGAAGTCGTGAATAGCATGAAAAGGGGTTAAGTTTTGCATATTACGTCGATACTGAATTCATACAGAAAATGGTTCATTTATCAATTTAACTCCCATCACACTGCATTGTCATCTGCTTCAAGTTTATCTTCTGTTAAAATTTCAAATTACCGTTTATGGGTTTTAAACTAAGGAAAGTTTACTATGAGTGCCAAATAGTATGGATCTAGATCAGATGCCGTTTTAAACGGCGTCTGATCTGGGTCTAAACCATCTGCAGATATCAGCAAGGTCGTGCTAAGCATGATAAGGATTAGCCGGGATTAAAAGGGAGTAAAACGGAGGCATTGTGTGTCGCCATAGAGGTAAATGAATTACGCAGCATTTGCATACTGAGTTTATATGGTACGTCAAACAAACAAACAACCATGGACCGTGAAGATTCGCCCATCTAACACCGAGTGTGCTATTTGGCCAGACACTTCACAGTTTACTTTTACATTTCAAAAATACAATAAATCTGATTATTAACACAGGATATTACGTACTAAAGAGTACTACTTGGTACTCTACTCGTGTTTGCTTCTGTTTAGTACTCTACTCGTGTTTGCTACTGTTTGGTACTCTACTCGTGTTTGCTACTGTTTGGTACTCTACTCGTGTTTGCTACTGTTTGGTACTCTACTCGTGTTTGCTACTGTTTGGTACTCTACTCGTGTTTGCTACTGTTTGGTACTCTACTCGTATTTGTTTCAGTGATTGATTATATCTTCAGTTTTGAATTGAAGTGTGTGAAAGATTAGCCAACAGAAATACCCTAGCTTGCTGAGGGTTAATACATACACGATGAGTTGACAAACTGATTACAGACTTGGGTTAACATTGAGAAGTTTTGTCCGGTGTAGCTTGAAATATGTCGAAGCCACTAGCGGGTCGAGTTTGTGTCGTTACTGGTGCCACACGTGGAATTGGCCGCGGAATAGCACTCCAACTTGGTAAAAATGGCGCTAAGGTGTACATTACTGGAAGAACTCTCGACCCACCCAAGAACAAGGTAGGAGGTTCATTGAGAGAAACGGCTGAAGAAATTGAAGCGTATGGAGGAAAATGCGTGCCAGTTCAGTGTGACCATGGTAATGATGATGAAGTCGAAAGACTTTTTAAACAAATCGAACGTGAAAACGACGGTCAACTGGACATTTTGGTGAATAATGCCTATTCAGCCGTGAATGCCATATTCAATAATATGGACAAGAAGTTCTGGGAACAGTCAGTCAGTATGTGGGATACAGTGAACAATGTCGGACTCAGGAATCACTATTTGTGTTCCATTTATGCCTCTCGGATGATGGTTCCTAGGAAACGAGGTTTGATAGTCAATATATCTTCGGCCGGGGGTCTCAGGTACCTCTTCAATGTTCCTTATGGCATAGGAAAGGCTGCATGCGATCGAATGGCCGCCGACTGTGCATTTGAACTACGCAAGTCAAATGTGGCTTTTGTCAGCCTCTGGCCAGGTCCCGTAAACACCGAGGAAGTGACGACGAATTTGCGCGAAAAGGTGAACAGCGATCAGCGCAATACAAGTATGGGCGATGCTCCGTTTAAAATGGACCCAAAGAAGGCACTAGATATGTTTGAGTCGGCGGAAACAACTGAGTTCCCTGGACAATGTATCGTCGGCATGGCCATGGATCCCGACATCATGAAGAAGTCTGGCCGGATCCTATTCACGTGCGATCTTGCTCGTGAATACGATCTGAGCGACGAATCGGGTCATACCCCGAATGATATGAGACAAGTGAAATATGTTTTAAGAAGTGCTGGGTACACCACAACTGCTTGGTTTGTACCAGGATTTGTTAGAATTCCAAAGTGGCTTTTATATTTCGGTGGATATAAAATGTAAAAAGGTTGACCATGACGAACTTTTGATAAGAGTAAACTGAATAGAGACAATATGTAAAACAGGTCAAAGCCCGAACATGATTAATAGAATGTGATACGGAAGTTTTGCTGTAAGATACATGTAGACAGGCAAACATAGAATAATATCAAGAGAGCATAGAATAATATCAAGTAAATCAGAGAGCAAAAAGGTAGAGAAAGGGGAAGAAATAGGAGGAGAGTGAGAGAGAATTTTGGCACCTATTTTTGTTTGAAAATCACGAGTTTGGTTGGAATTTGTGTTGCGAAAAAATATTTTGTCAGTAAAACAGAAAACAACATTTTTTTTTAATTTTTTTTATCAATGCCTACTCTCAACACAGCTAGCTTTGCCAAGAATGGATGCCAAAGACAAAGAGAAAATAATAGTCCCTGTATACACAGGGTTTTTATCAGAATAATTAATCTACGTCAGACAACATATGCTTTCATCCTAAACCTTCTGTCTGTATCTGTGTTTGTGTATGAGAGTGCGCGTATGTGCGTGCATGTGTGTGCGCGTGCGTGCTTATGGATTGGTGCGGCGTGATATCACGTGGCGTGACGTGACGTTGCGTGCGTATATATGCAAATGTGTATTAAAATTTCATATTGCGGATAATTATGGGAGCAAAATAATTTCTAACTCGATTAGCGATGTTTAGTGTACTTCTGTTTGGATTTTATCCAGTCACCAGGCTTCTCTAGTGACATAATAAAGGGGGTGCAAATAAACTTAGGTTTATTAGGTTACTTCCGGCAGTGGAAGGTTTATTAGGTTAGTAGATAGGCGTAATGATTCTATAACCATGGAACTATTTTAGTTTTCTGTAAATATTCATAAACATGTTGATGGAATAGATCTAACAGATCTATTTGGTCACCAGAAGAATTATTCAAATGAGAAAAAATAAAAATAATTGGCTACAGCTGGATTCGAACCCGCACCTGATCCTACAAAAGCTAATTCTAATCTCTCTAGAGACGTCGCCCTTACCGATTACGCCACTGAGGCCACATACAAAATGACGTTGATTTATCACTTTAAATTATTAATTTAATCCACCGCTGGCAAAACCCGTTTTTGATAAAATCAAACCTGGAAGCAAAGATTGATTTTCTTTTCACTCTCATGATTATTTGATTGATAAACTCTTACAGGGGCGGTGATAGTCATAAACCTAAATATAGCCTGTTCAGTTCCATCGATTTCTGAGTGACGTTAGGTAGAATCTAAAAATAGAAACCGAGACTACGTAACTCGAATTTGACAAAAGAATATAGATCTAGATCATGTCTGTTTGAAGAACTTATCGACCCTCGATTCAAATCATCTTATTTTTCAAATTCAGCCACGTTTCCCTTCTACTAATACAAGTATCGAAACTATATTCCTCTGCGGTAGCTCATTAGATCTATTTACGTCTAAATGGAAGTGAAAAGGGAGGGATCCGTTGATCGAAAAACTGCATTTTCAATGTAAATTATTTCAAGAGTGTTATGAGTCTATAAAAAATACATTTAACTATATTGACTGGATAAATCGAATAATAGGTTAGTGCCGTAGATGGGACGCCTTTATCCGACTCGGAGAGAAAACAGTTGAGGTTCGGCAAGCCTCGCCTCAACGTTTTCTCCCCTTGTCGGATAAAGCGTCCCATCTACGGCACTAACCTATTATTCTCTATTTCTTCATCTGCTCATCAACAACCTGTATGGAGCACTTCTAACTTTAACCTTAATTTCCCTCAATTGTGGCAGGAATATCACATTTTGATATGATTAACGCTTTTGTAGGGTCTATACTATCTCATTTAACAATGTTTCGAACTATTTCTATGTAAAATAAGGCATCAATGTGTCCGACTACATCCTCTGCATATGTGGTGTATGCGTAGATGATGATAACACCAACAGCATTACACCAGACTCTCTCTAATCCGAACACCGAGTCTTAATATCAGTGTTACAGACAGGTGATAGTTTAATACGTTCCTTCATGCAACGCATTCTCAGGCTTTTGCAAACAGAGTAGACCCAGCTCAGCCGGCTCCTATAGGAGCCGTCTGATCAGGGTCTGCTTTGTTTGCCTATGGTATGATGTAGATCTGGGTCCATGCTTATAAAACTTTTCGTTGAGTCTGAGTACGTTCTCAAGCTTTTGATTGGTCAGATTTGAGCCTCTGGCTCAAATCTGACCAATCAAAAGCTTGAGAACTCAAATCTGACCAATCAAAAGCTTGAGAACGAAACTCAGACTCAACCAAAAGCTTTATAAGCATGGACCCTGATTCTACGGTATTCTACCTGATCAAGAATGTAATGTGTTTAAATGCCATTATAGGTGAAGGGTTAATACAGGTTGGGAGTCATTTCGAAAACCCTTTGAGGACCTGTCTGTTTGACTCTCAGTCTGCTAGGGTTAATGCTTTACTCCATAAATACCTCTTTCTACGACTTTACAGAGTATACCCAGACCGGACGGCTCTTCTAGAAGACATCTGATCAGGGTCTGCTCTGTTTGCTTGTGATATAATATAGATAACATTCTACAATTCCAGCCATTTTTAAAACTCGTGTGTCATTGTGCTATCATAAACAATTTAAATAATTATTCGTGACGCCATGTATATTCATGGTGTAGAGGGTTAGACAGTCACCTGCATAAACATCCGCCTCTGATGACTGAAGAAAAGATGATAATGCCAATAGTTATAAAGTAATATCTCGTAAATCAGAAGACTCAAATAAGTATAAGCCTCAATTTTAAAGACAGGTGAAAGTTTAATGCAGGTTGAAAGTCATTAAGAAAATATCTTGGAGGAGCTTTCTGTATGAATCTTAACTTGCATAACGCCTTTACTCCATGACTATTCATATAAGAAATAATGACACCATAACTATTAATTAGATTAATTGTTATAATAGAAATTGGACACAGAAACCTTTTGCCATGGCAGAAACTTTAGAATCATATCTACATTATATAATAAGCAAACGGGACAGACCCTTTATATAGGCATTTAAGGCAACTTGTAGTTCAAATCAGATCAAAAGTAATTCAAAAAGCTGCTATCCACGGTAAAGTCTAACTTTTATTAAACTACTTTTATGTATTGTAATGGATTGTAATATCAACCAAGTTGAATACCAATTTGAATAGGAATCATTTGGCTCTTATTTTAAATGGCAACTGTATTAATCATTTATTTCAATATATACAAATTTTAACGATATTGCCAAACAAAGTAGACCCAGATCAGACTGTGATGTAGGAGCCGTCTGATCAGGGTCTGTTCTGTTTGATTATGAAATAATTCAAAGCGTTGGTCTGATTATACAGTTTCTGCGATGACCTAAATGTCCTGTGTCCATGTGCAATTATACAAATTATTAAAATAAATATTCATATCGTCACTATTTCTTACAAGTATGTACAGATAGACTAACTTATTTTGGAACAAAACATGACCTACAGTAATGTAAACAAAACGAAGTGACTACAGCGCTTCTTTATGTTTAAAAGCCTTAGCAAGCCGCAATGTTTTCAACATAGTTGGCTTGGTGTAATGGATATGTATCTGGACTTGCATGTGGCGGTCTTGAGTTCGGTTCTTACCAGTGACTATTTTTTTCATTAAAATACTGTCCGTACAAAACAACAATAAATATTAATAATAACATATAATAATTATTAACAAAATATTAACATATAATTGAAAAAGAATAAAAAATTGAAAAGAAAATAAGAAATAGCAAATCATTTTAAAAAAGAAACAAAAGTAAACTGCATAGCTTGAGATTCGAACCTACGCCCCACAGTTTGCAAGACTAGGTACACATCCATTAGACCAAAGCCCAGTACATAATATGTGGCGAGTTACTGAGTGTGTTGTCTGTCCCTGTACTTTTGTGCTGTTATGTAAACAACAACAAAAAAACAAGTCTCAATATAGCGTGGTTCACCTGTATGTGATGTAAAGAATTAAAGGAAAGAGACGATAATAACAGTTAGTTTATTACAATTGTTTAGGTGCAAGTGTACCTCTGGTAGCCAGTAGAATCTCTCTTTTAAGCGACCATTAAGAAGAAGTCGAATTAAGGGTCTGTAAGCCAGGTGATAGCTTAATGCATGTCAAAAGTAACGCAGAACTTTCTGCATTATTTTTGTCCTACAAATAGCATCCACCAGCTTTTTAAGAGTCCTGTCTCCAACTGATATAAGGTCGCTTTTACAGTAGTTACTATTATACGTGTACTGCAGGGGCCGGGATCGCTTCTTTAAATGCTGAATATTCTAAGTGAAGTGGCTAATCAGTTTTGAAACCTTTCCCTGGTCTACATTTATTCCAAATTTCTATATCTACTTAGTATTCGTGGAGGTATACACATGCAAATACGTGACAAATCACGAATAACAGGACAAAGGCTAACCTTGAAAACATATGTTTGATTTAATTTAGGAAGCCCATTAACCGGGCGTGTCATCAGGGTCCAGACTGTTTGGTACTCTACTTGGGGTGAGAAGCTGAGTTACTCGGCGGCTCATCTGTTTCCAATCAAATGTCTACGTTTGTTCTCAAGCTTTTGATTGAATCAAAAACTTGAGAACGAACTCATACGAAACAGATCATGAATACCTGTACAATGGTAAACCTTTTGAAAGTTAAGGGTGGATTTGTGTCAATATTTGCAGACAGATTTGATTTAACTTAGGAAGCCCATTAACCCATTTGTTCCCACAACCCCATATATGGGACATAGGCAAACAATGTAGACTCTGATCAGACGCCGCATGATGCGGTGTCTGATCAGAGTCTACACTGTCTGCTGATAGGAATTTCTATATATAAAAAACGAAATTGAAAAATTAGGCCAGGCACCACTTAGATAAAAAATGGACTAATCCAAATGGTTTAAGCCGGAGTTTCATCAGAATCCAGACTGTTTGGTACTCTATTCGTGTTTGCTACTGTTTAGTACTCTACTCGTTTTTGCTACTGTTTAGTATTCTACTAGTGTTTGCTACTGTTTGGTACTTTAATCGTGTTTGCTACCGTTTGGTACTGTACTCGTGATTGCTACTGTTTGGTACTCTACTCGTGTTTGCTACTGTTTGGTACTCTACTCGTGTTTGCTACTGTTTGGTACTCTACTCGTGTTTGCTACTGTTTGGTACTCTACTCGTGTTTGGTACTGTTTGGTATTATACTCGTGTTTGCTACTGTATGGTACTCTACTCGTGTTTGCTACTGTTTGGTACTCTACTCGTGTTTGCTACTGTTTGGTACTCTACTCGTGTTTGCTACTGACAGACAGACAGACAAATACTTTATTCACCCAGGATTTACAACATGGGGTTATTTCAATACAAACACAAATATATTGGTTCCGGTACATGGTAATAAATGACAAATATTTTAATTCTAATTAATTCAAAGAGATGAATTGATCGGGGGAGGGGGGTAGGGGTGGGGGGGGGGAGGCGTTAGATATTCCGATACATTTGATTTGTTTGTTCCCTGCTAAATATGTTACATTTAGAATGGAGACAAACAAATCAAAAGTGTTAACGGAGTTTCTCTATATACATGGCAGCTGTTCCATGATTTAAGATACGAAGATTTCAGATCTTCAATATTACATGTGTAATAGAGACTTTAAGTTGTGTACTTCTATCCCGTTTTAGTATATTATGTACCAAATTTCTGTCAAATTAAGTTTTACCCAGATTTAAGGTAAAGAGACCAATGGACACGCGTCAAACAGTTTGGATCCAGATCGGACGTCGCCTAAGTCGGCGTCTGATCTGGGCCCAAACAGCCTGCAACTATCAGAAGAGCAGAACTGGACAAAACTTTTAGTTCTTCATATTATGTATATACACAATCAGAACATTAATGTTACCAAGCATGGTCAGTCAGAAATTAGCAATTAGTGTATTTCAATGTTTGGTGTCGAGCAATGTAGATCCAGGTCATAAGTCTAGCAAATTCATTTATGGTCTGGGCCTACAGTGTTTGACTTGCTCGGTAATCTGGGATTTTGACGGGGTTAGGGGAGATCTTGATATCAATTAATTTGTTCCATTTCTTAGTTTAAATAAAGAGATGACTTGGATTAGTTGAAGCTAAGACATGTACATATAAATATGGATAACTAACTGACATGTTAGGCAGAAAACATTTTAACATACTGGGGTTTCCAATCTTGTATAAATAACCATAACATGTCTAAATATAGTATACGTGTGTCACGTGATTTTGAGTGGGTAACCACATATTTGCGTAGTGTTCATTTGACCTGTATGGCCATAATAGCACGGGGTCAGACAGATTGTAACCTGATGAGACGACGGATTAACAATTTCTGATCTGGATACAATGTGTTGATATGGATGGACTGTACAGCGTGATATATGTGATAGACATTTTTGGATATGGATGTAAAGCTACAAAACGTTACGTGTTTATATAACTTTTTTTTACAGGCTTTAAGCTGGTTATTCGGATTGTTGTCACCATGCCAGATGCAGCTTACTAAGCTGAATCTGGCGTGGTCACATGCATTCTGAATGGATCCTCGATTGTAGTTAATTTGGTATTTAGATCTATATATCAACATAGATTAATAAATAAATTCATTAAATTGATAACGTGAACGAAAGTCATGACAATGTTAGTTTCCGGTAGCTGTAGAGCATGTGAACTGGCGAGAAGATGTGCATGTGTACCTTATAGGGCTTGCATGCTTACCGAAACGAAAAGCAAGCATTCAATAAAGGTACACATGCACTGATTGTTTAGGTACATAAAGAAAAATGTAGATAGCATCCTAGTCTTTTAAGGACTTCCGTTATGAACATGGAGGTATGGTCTTCTAGGAATAAGTATTCATTTCACATTCAACATTGACATAAATATACTGTTTGCATGTCATGTATATACATACAGTATGTATCTTATCATCTAGCTACAGTATTTAACCCACTCGCTGCAGAGCTCTGCATCTCCTAACTTTTGTAGGTGATTTGGATCCTGATCTGATGCCGTGTCATACGGCGCTTGATCATGAACCAACCCACCTGGCACCTATATCAATGTTTCTTAAAAGAAGTCGTGAATAGCATGAAAAGGGGTTAAGTTTTGCATATTACGTCGATACTGAATTCATACAGAAAATGGTTCATTTATCAATTTAACTCCCATCACACTGCATTGCCATCTGCTTCAAGTTTATCTTCTGTTAAAATTTCAAATTACCGTTTATGGGTTTTAAACTAAGGAAAGTTTCCTATGAGTGCCAAATAGTATGGATCTAGATCAGATGCCGTTTTAAACGGCGTCTGATCTGGGTCTAAACCATCTGCAGATATCAGCAAGGTCGTGCTAAGCATGATAAGGATTAGCCGGGATTAAAAGGGAGTAAAACGGAGGCATTGTGTGTCGCCATAGAGGTAAATGAATTACGCAGCAATTGCATACTGAGTTTATATGGTACGTCAAACAAACAAACAACCATGGACCGTGAAGATTCGCCCATCCAACACCGAGTGTGCTATTTGGCCAGACACTTCACAGTTTACTTTTACATTTCAAAAATACAATAAATCTGATTATTAACACTGGATATTACGTACTAAGGAGTACTACTTGGTACTCTACTCGTGTTTGCTACTGTTTAGTACTCTACTCGTGTTTGCTACTGTTTGGTACTCTACTCGTGTTTGCTACTGTTTGGTACTCTACTCGTGTTTGCTACTGTTTGGTACTCTACTCGTATTTGTTTCAGTGATTGATTATATCTTCAGTTTTGAATTGAAGTGTGTGAAAGATTAGCCAACAGAAATACCCTAGCTTGCTGAGGGTTAATACATACAAGATGAGTTGACAAACTGATTACAGACTAGGGTTAACATTGAGAACGCAAGATGGACTTTGAACCTTCGTTTTGTCCGGCGTAGCTTGAAATATGTCGAAGCCACTAGCGGGTCGAGTTTGTCTCGTTACTGGTGCCACACGTGGAATTGGCCGCGGAATAGCACTCCAACTTGGAAAAAATGGCGCTAAGGTGTACATTACTGGAAGAACTCTCGACCCACCCAAGAACAAGGTAGGAGGTTCATTGAGAGAAACGGCTGAAGAAATCGAAGCTCATGGAGGAACGTGTGTGCCAGTTCAGTGTGATCATAGTAATGATGATGAAGTCGAAAGACTTTTTAAACAAATCGAACGTGAAAACGACGGTCAACTGGACATTTTGGTGAATAATGCCTATTCAGCCGTAAATGCCATATTCAATAATATGGACAAGAAGTTTTGGGAACAGTCAGTCAGTATGTGGGATACAGTGAACAAGGTCGGACTCAGAAATCACTATTTGTGTTCCATTTATGCCTCTCGGATGATGGTTCCTAGGAAACGAGGTTTGATAGTCAATATATCTTCTGCCGGGGGTCTCAGGTACCTCTTCAATGTTCCTTATGGCATAGGAAAGGCTGCATGCGATCGAATGGCCGCCGACTGTGCATTTGAACTACGCAAGTCAAATGTGGCTTTTGTCAGCCTCTGGCCAGGTCCCGTAAACACCGAGGAAGTGACGACTAATTTGCGCGAAAAGGTGAACAGCGATCAGCGCAATACAAGTATGGGCGATGCTCCGTTTAAAATGGACCCAAAGAAGGCACTAGATATGTTTGAGTCGGCGGAAACAACTGAGTTCCCTGGACAATGTATCGTCGGCATGGCCATGGATCCGGACATCATGAAGAAGTCTGGCCGGATCCTATTCACGTGCGATCTTGCTCGTGAATACGATCTGAGCGACGAATCGGGTCATACCCCGAATGACATGAGACAAGTGAAATATGTTTTAAGAAGTGCTGGGTACACCAAAACTGCTTGGTTTGTACCAGGATTTGTTAGAATTCCAAAGTGGCTTTTATATTTCGGTGGATATAAAATGTAAAAAGGTTGACAATGACGAACTTTTGATAAGAGTAAACTGAATAGAGACAATATGTAAAACAGTTCAAAGCCCGAACATGATTAATAGAATGTGATAAGGAAGTTTTGCTGTAAGATACATGTAGACAGGCAAACATAGAATAGCATAGAATAATATCAAGTAAATCAGAGAGCAAAAGGGTAGAGAGAGGGGAAGAAAGAGGAGGAGAGTGAGAGAGAAGTTTGGCGCCTATTTTTGTTTGAAAATCACGAGTTTGGTTGGAATTTGTGTTGCGAAAAAATATTTTGTCAGTAAAACAGAGAAAACAACATTTTGTTGGGTTTTTTATCAATGCCTACTCTCAACACAGCTAGCTTTGTCAAGAATGGATGCCAAAGACAAAGAGAAAATAATAGTCCCTGTATACACAGGGTTTTTATCAGAATAATTAATCTAACTCAGACAACATATGCTTTCATCCTAAACTCTGTGTTTGTGTATGAGAGTGCGCGTATGTGCGTGCATGCGTGTGCGCGTGCGTGCGTGCGTGCTTATGGATTGGTGCTGCGTGATATCACGTGGCGTGACGTGACGTTGCGTGCGTATATGCAAATGTGTATTAAAATTTCATATTGCGGATAATTATGGTAGCAAAATAATTTCTAACTCGATAAGCGATGTTTCTACTTCTGTTTGGATTTTCTTCATCTGCTCATCAACAACCTGTACGGAGCACTTCTAACTCTAACCTTAATTTCCCTCAATTGTGGCAGGAATATCACATTTTGATATGATTAACGCTTTTGTAGGGTCTATACTATCTCATTTAACAATGTTTCGAACTATTTCTATGTAAAATAAGGCATCAATGTGTCCGACTACATCCTTTGCATATGTGGTGAATGCGTAGATGATGATAACACCAACAGCATTACACCAGACTCTCTCTAATCCGAACACCGAGTCTTAATATCAGTGTTACAGACAGGTGATAGTTTAATACGTTCCTTCATGTAACGCATTCTCGGGGTTTTGCAAACAGAGTAGACCCAGCTCAGCCGGCTCCTATAGGAGCCGTCTGATCAGGGTCTGCTTTGTTTGCCTATGGTATGATGTAGATCTGGGTCCATGCTTATAAAACTTTTCGTTGAGTTTGAGTACGTTCTCAAGCTTTTGATTGGTCAGATTTGAGCCTCTGGCTCAAATCTGACCAATCAAAAGCTTGAGAACTCAAATCTGACCAATCAAAAGCTTGAGAACGAAACTCAGACTCAACCAAAAGCTTTATAAGCATGGACCCTGATTCTACGGTATTCTACCTGATCAAGAATGTACATGTGTTTAAATGCCATTATAGGTGAAGGGTTAATACAGGTTGGGAGTCATTTCGAAAACCCTTTGAGGACCTGTCTGTTTGACTCTCAGTCTGCTAGGGTTAATGCTTTACTCCATAAATACCCCTTTCTACGACTTTACAGAGTATACCCAGACCGGACGGCTCTTCTAGAAGTCATCTGATCAGGGTCTGCCCTGTTTGCTTGTGCTATAATATAAATATGATAATGAATATACAGCCCCTGCCATTTTTAAAACCCATGTGTCATTGTGCTATGACAAACAATTTAAATAATTATTCGTGACGCCATGTATATTCATGGTGTAGAGGGTTAGACAGTCACCTACATAAACATTCGCCTCGGACAACTAAAGAAAAGATGATAATGCCAATATTTATAAAGTAATATATCGCAAATCAGAAACTCAAATAAGTATTAGCCTCAATTTTTAAGACAGGTGAAAGTTTAAGGCAGGTTGAAAGTCATTAAGAAAATATCTTGGAGGAGCTTTCTGTATGAGTCTCGACTTGTATAAAGCCTTTACTCCATGACTATTCATATAAGAAATAATGACACCATAACTATTAATTAGATTAATTGTTATAATAGTACATGGACACAGAAACCTTATGCCATGGCAGAAACTTTAGAATCATATCTACATTGTATAATAAGCAAACGGGACAGACCCTTTATGGGCATGTAAGGCAACTTGTAATTCAATGCAGATCAAAAGTAATTCAAAAAGCTGCTAACTACGGTAAAGTCTAACTTTTATTAAACTACTTTAATGTATTGTAATAGATTGTAATATCAACCAAGTTGAATACCAATTAAATTGGAATCATTTGGCTCTTATTATAAATGGCAACTGTATAACATGTAATCATTTATTTCAATAGATCTATATATAAATTTTAACGCTATTGCAAACCAGAGTAGACATGGACCAAACTGTGATGTAGGAGCCGTCTGATCAGGGTCTGTTCCGTTTGATTATGAAATAATTAAAAGTGTTGGTGGTCTGATTGTACAGTTTATGCGATGACCAAAATGCCCTGTGGTCGTGTGCAATTATACAAATTATTAAAATAAATATTCATATCGTCACTATTTCTTACAAGTATATATATGTGATGTAAAGGATTAAAGGAAAAAGACAATAATAAAAGTTTATTGCAATTGTTTAAGTGCAAGTGTACTTCTGGTAACCAAGGTTTTACACATACAGTAGAATCTCTCTTAACCCATTACCTCATAGGCTATTTTAGACTCAACCTCTTTGAATAAATATACCAAAAAGCAGCATTAACCAGAGAAAACGAAAATTTTAGAATTCTGTAGTTTGAAACCATTGTAATAAATAGAGAATTTGCTCTATTTATCACAATGGTTTTACAAAGTGACTTTTACAGTCGTCAATATCAGGGAATGGGTTAAGCGATCATTAAGAAGAAGTCGAATTAAGGGTCTGTAAGCAAAGTGATAGCTTAATGCATGTCAAAAGTAATGCAGAAATATCCTATAGAAGCTCTGTGCATTACCTTTGTCCTACTATAAGCATCCACCAGCTTTTAAAGAGTCCTGTCTCGAATTGATATAAGGTCACCTTTACAGTAGTTACTATATTATTATACATGTACGTGTACTGCAGGGGCGGAGATCGCTTCTTTAAATGCTGAATATTCTAAATGAAGTGGCTACCTTTCCCTGGTCTATGTTCATTCCAAATTTCCATATCTACTTAGTATTCGTGGACAAAATAAAAGCGACATACGGAAGGTGAAACATTGTAGCCATTTCAGAGCGTAGAGAAAGAGACTTTTCAAATTCCATTAGCAAACAGAGCAGACCCTGATCAGACGGTCCGAATAGGAACCGTCTGATCTGTGTCTACTCTGATTGCAAATGCGCAAAACACGTTTATGTGAAGGAAAGGGTTAACTAGTGAGGCCAATCAGTACTAAAAACTTCAATTAGCTACAAAATTGCTTTCAATATATGCTAAATGTTGATTTGCAAATTTGTACGGTATCATTTGTAGACTTTTAATTCTGTTTTTTGCTGACCATTATGCAGAGTTACAGATAAAGGTGCGTACCCAAATACTAAAATACAGAGCTACAGATAAAAGGTGCGTATCCAAATACTAAAATACAGAGCTACAGATAAAAGGTGCGTACCCAAATACTAAAATACAGAGCTACAGATAAAGGTGCGTACCCAAACACTAAAATACAGAGCTACAGATAAAGGTGCGTGCCCAAATACTAAAATACAGAGCTACAGATAAAAGTGCGTACCTAAATACTAAAATACAGAGCTACAGATAAAGGTGCGTATCCAAATACTAAAATACAGAGCTACAGATAAAGGTGCATACCCAAATACTAAAATACAGAGCTACAGATAAAGGTGCGTATCCAAATACTAAAATACAGAGCTACAGATAAAAGTGCGTACCCAAATACTAAAATACAGAGCTACAGATAAAAGGTGCGAACCCAAATACTAAAATACAGAGCTACAGATAAAGGTGCGTACCCAAGCACTAAAATACAGAGCTACAGATAAAGGTGCGTACCCAAATACTAAAATACAGAGCTACAGATAAAAGTGCGTACCCAAATACTAAAATCGCCATTTTTCCGCCAAACCCAATGCTGTGACAAGTCTTTAGAATCGTCTCTACTGGTCACAGTAAAGGGATTTGTGGAGAGATAAAGGAGTTACACTTAAAATGTTCCCATTTATCTGGACCGCTGCATTAGGTATACACGTATTGTCAATACATGAGATAAGTGAAACATAAACACGGCATACATGACCAATACGTAACTCTTATCCCGCTGTGAAAAAAACCCACAAAACTGTTTACTCAAATTTGGATCTGTTGTACCTTGTACTACTTCAGATTCGATCAAACTTTTGAGAAACTATAGACCGAGTGTTGAACAGCGTGGATCCTGATGAGAAACTGAGTTACTCGGTGGCTCCACTGTTTCCAAGTTCTATGCATACAAATGCAAATACGTGACAAATCATGAGTAACAGAAGAGTCAACCTTTGAAAGCTAATGGTACTTGCAGACAGATTTGATTTAACCTAAGAAGGCGTTTAATCAGGATCCAGACTGTTTAGTACTCTACTCGTGTTTGTTCCTGTGATTGATTGATTGATTGATTCAAGTTTTGAATTGAAAAAGGTAAAAGTAAAGGTGTAGTTTGTCCGCTAATAGTTTGTCCGCTGTTTTCTGGGAAAACTATTTGACAGATATTAATGAAACTTCACACAAATGTTTAATGCATCAAGATCTGAAGCTGAGTAGATTCTGAGGTTCATTTGATTTTTCATTTTAGAGTTATGGTCCTTGTCCTTAAAAAATAATGCAATACATGCAAATAGTTTGTCCGTTGGGTTTTTTTTCAGAAAACTATTTGAGAGATATTAATGAAACTTCACACAAATATTTAATGCATCAAGATCTGAAGCTGAGTCGATTCTGTGGTTCATTTGATTTGTCTTTTCGGAATTATGGTCATTTTACTTAAAAAAATAACACAAATATATGCAAATAGTTTGTCCGCTGTTTTCTGGGAAAACTGTTCGACAGATATTATTGAAACTTCATACACATGTTTAATGCACCAAGGCCTGAAGCTGACCTTATTCTGAGGTTCATTTGATCTGTCGTTTTGGAGTTTTGGCCCTTGCACTTAAAAAAAATAATAATGCAAATCTATGCAAATATGAGGATGGCCATAACTTTTTCATTTGAAATGATATTTACTTCAATTATGTTATATGGTTGTACCTTAATATCAATTTTCACATATATTGCTGGGTTTTTGATATGTCATTTTATTCTAAAGTTATGGTCCTTGAACTTTGTGTGTTCGTTGCTTTGTTTGTCGGTCAACTTTTAGTTTGTCTGTTGTTTTCTGGGAAAACTATTAAATAATATAAATGAAACTTAACACAAATGTTTTAAGCAATAAAATCTGAAGCTGGGTATATTTTGAGGTTATGGCCGTTGCACTTTACAAAATTCTTCAAATATGAGGATCAGCTGTAACTTTTTTATTAGCTCACCTGAGCAAAGCTCAGAGTGAGCTCTTAGGAGACTTGAATGTCTGTCGTGCGTCGTGCGTCGTCAACATATTTGCTTGTGAACACTCTAGTGGTCACAATTGTAGTCTAATCTTCATAAAACTTGGTCAGAATGAATGTCTTGATACAATCTGGGACGAGTTCGAAAGTGGGTCATGTTGGATTAAAAACTAGGTCACTAGGTCAAATAGTAGGGAATCCATGTGAACCCTCTAGAGGTTACATTTTCAGCACAATTTTCATGAAACTTGGTCAGAATGATTGTCTTGATAAAATCCTGGAGGAGCTTCAAAAGTGGGGTAAAAAACTAGGTCACTAGGTTAAACAGTAGAAAAACCTTGTGACCACTCTAGATAGTGGTCACAGTTTTTGTCCAATCTTCATGAAACTTAGTCATAATGATTGTCTTGATAAAATCTCGAACTAGGTCATTAAGTCAAATAGTAGGAAAACCTTGTGAACACTCTAGAGGTCACATTTAAAGCCAAATCTTCATGAAAATTGGTCAGAATGATTGTCTGAATAAAATCTCGGACAAGTGGGTTACATGTGGTCAAAAGTAGGTCACTGTGTCATATTTTAGAAAAATCTAGTTTACACTCCAGCGACCACATGTTTAGCCCAATCTTCCTAAACTTGCTCTGGGTGTTTGTCTTTGTGATATCAAGGTTGAGTTCGATCATAGGTGTGGTGGGAATACAAAGTAGGTCACTAGGTCAAATCTTAGAAAAAATGCTCTAGAGGCACATTTTTAGCCAAACTTTATTGGTCAGAATCATTGTCTTGATAAAATCAATATTCTAAATCTTTGAAAATCTTGTTCTGCAGAACCATTGCTCATGATCAACTATCAACATTGTTCAAATATTGTCCCTAAGGTCAATATTGGCCCTACCCATGGGCTACCCAGCAAAAATCTTAAATCTTTGGTAATCAGGTGAGCGATTAAGGGCCATCTTGGCCCTTTTGTTTTGTAAGATATTCACTTCATTTTTTTTAAAACAAATAGTATCACCTCAATATGGAAATCAAGACCGGAAGCACAGATTAGAAAATATCAACACTTATATGGCATGTTGAATCAGAGAAAGTTTGCAAGTGGGCGTATTATGTACCGTATGCGGTGCTCTTGTTTTTAATTATAGATTTGGTGTACAGTACAAAAAGGGTTTGCTTAAATTGACGAGCCAATTTCTCGTGAAACTCGTCCAGTTAGTTAGACCCGAAGTCCGATTGCCTATACATTGTAGTGATTAAATCAAATAGTACAATGCTGAACCCACCTAATACAATAGTGGTATTATCCAAATCTACGGGTCATCTACAAATAAAAACGACAGGTCACTCCTTCTTGCTCATATATCCCTCGCAGGTACATATTTAGTATTTATACACCTGGGTGGAGTGGAGCAAACTTGGGATGCATTTTTGATCAGAAATATTCTGATAGTGCGATGGCATGATTCGAACCGGGGACCCTTCGATCCCAAGTCTAACGTCATACCACTGGACCACCGCTCAAGAAGTGTGTGAAAGTTTAGACTAACATAAATCCCCTAACTTCAGAGATCAAAATAAGATGCATAAATTCAAACATTCTAAAAAATAACTGTTTCATTTCTCTACCAAACCCTATGCTGTGACCACTCTTTAGAATAGTCTAGAAGGGAGGGTTGGTGGAGAAAGGACGGTTTTAGTATTTTAGCACTGATTGAATTCGTTACAGAGTTATGCCCCTTGTTTAAAAGTTTTCTTGTTGGTCTGTCTGTTGACTTTAATTCCGTACGGTTTCTCAGCGACTGCTGGCTGGAATCGTATGAAACATGACATGATACTTTATCACGACGAGAACATGCACATCCAATTATAGTTTGCCAGCTGATTGATTTTCTTACAAAGTTATGCCCCTTTGTTTAAAAGTTTAGTGTTGGTACGTCTGTTGACTTTTATTCCGCGCGGTTTCTAAGTAACCGCTGACTGAAATCCAATGAAACTTGACATGATGCTTTATCACATAGAGGACATGTGCATCTAATTATATAGTTTTTCAACTGATTGATTTTCTTACAAAGTTATGCCTCTTTGTTTAAAAGTTTTCTGTTGGTCTGTCTGTTGACTTTTATTCTGAGCGACTGCTGACTGGAATCGTACAAAACTTGACTCTATACTTTAGAATGAAGAAGAGATGCACATGCAATAATAGTTTTACAGTTTGTATATTTCCTTACAGAGTTAAGCCCCTTTGAATGTTGGTCTGTCGGTCGGTCAGTTGACTTATATCCACGCGGTTTTCAGCAACTGCTCAGTGGAGTCCAATGAAATTTGACATGATGATTTGTCATAAAGAGGGCATGCGCATCCATTTGTAGTTTTCCCGTTTATCTATTTCCTTACAGAGTTATGCCCCTTTGATTTGTACAAAGTTTTTTTCACGTTTGTGAGGGTATTAATCACCTTCAGTGATAGTTCTAGCTGCTTACGCAAACAATACAATAAAGTAATCACTCGCAAATCAGAACACTCAAATAAGTATTATCCTCGGTGTTTAAATATGTATGCTGCGCAAATTTCCGCAAATTTTGCGTTTCGAACTTCCCTTCATATCCTTTTTACGCACTTGCAAACAGAATAGACCAAGGTCAGACGGATCCAATCGGAGCCGTCTGATCAAGGTCTGCTATGTTTGCTAATTGAAATTGATATATGTTTCTTTAGTTTTTGAAATGGATACAGTGTTCCAAATTCCATATTTCATTATAACTATTTTGTCCATGAATATTCAGCAGGTACATGTATTGAAATTTGGTATAAATATAGAACAGGGACATGGTTAAAACGGATGATTAATATCCATTTTTCTACATGAATATTCATGAGGTAAAGGGTTAAAACAGTAACTGTTGAAAACAGGTTGAAAGTCATTTAAAAATCTCCCTGAAGAGGTTTCTGCACGACGACTTTCATTCTGTATTAACTGATTCCCTCCTACTAATTCCTGTGTAAAAGTCATTAACCCATTCCCTCCTACTGACGCCTGTGTGAAAGACATTAACCCATTCCTTCCTACTGACGCTTGTGTGAAAGTCATTAACCGATTCCCTCCTACTGACTCCTGTGTAAAAGTCATTAACCCATTCCCTCCTACTGACGCTTGTGTGAAAGACATTAACCGATTCCCTCCTACTAATTCCTGTGTAAAAGTCATTAACCCATTCCCTCCTACTGACGCATGTGTAAAAGTCATTAACCCATTCCCTCCTACTGACGCTTGTGTGAAAGACATTAACCCATTCCCTCCTACTGACGCATGTGTGAAAGTCATTAACCCATTCCCTCCTACTGACGCCTGTGTGAAAGACATTAACCCATTCCCTCCTACTGACGCATGTGTGAAAGTCATTAACCCATTCCCTCCTACTGACGCCTGTGTGAATGACATTAACCGATTCCCTCCTACTGACTCCTGTGTAAAAGTCATTAACCCATTCCCTCCTACTGACGCTTGTGTGAAAGACATTAACCCATTCCCTCCTACTGACGCATGTGTGAAAGTCATTAACCCATTCCCTCCTACTGACGCATGTGTGAAAGTCATTAACCCATTCCCTCCTACTGACGCCTGTGTGAAAGTCATTAACCCATTCCCTCCTACTGACGCCTGTGTGAAAGTCATTAACCCATTCCCTCCTACTGACGCTTGTGTGAAAGTCATTAACCCACTCCCTCCTACTGATGCCTGTGTGAAAGGCATTAACCCATTACCTCCTACTGACGCCTGTATGAAAGTCATTAACCCATTCCCTCCTACTGAAGCCTGTGTGAAAGTCATTTTTGAAACCGTTGTGGTAAATATATAGCATTTGATCCATATGAACAATTCTAAAACATTTATTTTTTTCTAGCTAATGATCCTTTTCAGTAGATTTATTCAAAGAGGCTAGGTCTTAAAATAGTTTAAGAGTGGTTAAACAGTCACATGCCTAAATATTCTCCCCACAGGTGGTTTTAACCCATTACTTCATCAAGGCTATTTTAGATCCAAACCTATATGAATAAATCTACCTAAAAGAAGCATTCAATAGAGAAAATGGAACTTTTAGAATTGTGTAGTTTTTGAAATCATTGTTATAAATACGTCAATTACCAAATATATTTAGACAAATAACTGGAGTGGCTTATTCTGCAAAATTCGCAGATTTCTTTCTGAGGGAGTTAAAATCGTTCTAAGGGAAATAACCGCTATTCACCAAGTCATTTCTTGACCGAATACACACACCGGTGTGTGTTCACCCTATAACCCTTTCAGCCCCAGGGTCCAAGATTATAAAATTTCCGAGTCTGAGTCTGAGATCAGTCTCAAGTATCTGATTGGTCAAAGCTCAGAATCGAACCAATCAAATGATTGAGAATGATCTCAGATTCAAGCAAAACACTTTAAAACATCGAGGCCAGGTCAGAGGGCTAAAAGATCAGCTGAAACTATATTAGTGTAATAATTAACAAAACAAAGTTGTTGAAAAAATATCTGTAACCCTTTCCCTGTTCTATATTTAGTCCAAATTTCAATACCTACTGAATATTGATTGACAAAAGAGCTATAATGAAATATACTCGTAGAATGTGGAACATTGTAGCCACTTTAGAAAGTAATGAAACAGTTCTATTAAAATTCCGTTTGCAAATAGAGCAGACCCTGATTTGGGTCTTCTCTGTTTGCAAATGCGTGAAAACACGTTTATAGGAGGGAAGGGAATAATATTACTGTATTATATTTTACACCGACCACTCAAACCAAGTGCTTCAGTGATTCTATCAAACTTTTGAAAAACTACTGATTTAGCGACAAACATCATGAATCCTGGTGATATGCTGAATAACGCGGTTGTTTCCAAATGACAGCAGGTCGTCAAGAAAAAAAACTGATGATCTCCATCAATATAGACGGTAGTTCGTTAACATTCTTTTTCCATGTTGTGTTTCAAGTTTTCGATTATTTTTGAATCGCGAGGCTTGTGTTCTTCAGCAAGAAAGTCATTTGAAAATATTTGTCGAACCGTTTTGCCGGTTTCGATTTCTTTTTTATGTGTTTTTTTGTTGTTGCGGGAGAAGTCAGAATATACTCCTATGTTGTTTTCGCGTTTCCATGAACACGTGTATCATCGGATGGGAATGTGCCAAAATATTCCGCTAATACCCAGGTAGTGTATCGAAAAAAGGTAATGCTCTTTTTGTAGTTCTTGTTCCGCTTAAGTGTGGCATAGTATCTTTTTACAATGAATAGATTTTTATCATCAGGCTGGGGCACCAGGGGAATGGATTTCTCTTTGATTTCCTTGCAAAATTCTCCGTTCCTTTTCACACACGAAGCCAAAGTACCATTTTCATTTTTTGTAAAACAAGTTGTTTTTGTTGATGTGGTTTTCGTATCCCAAACACCACAATCGTCCCAAAAATCCATTTTTAGAAGCTGACTTTCTCTCCACGTTCCTTGAATTGTCAAATACGAAATAAACATTATATTTTCGCTTTCTGGGAATGACAGTCAAAATTTTGCTTGAACCTGTTATTTTTTGAAAGACACTCATCTGTTGTTAAAAAATTCCCGCTCAAGTCGAAGATGCCAGAAGCAGGTTCTGTTTCGTCCTGTGTATCAATGTTTACAGATTCCAAAGACTCAGACTCGGCGCAATCTATTTCGGACTCGGTTTTGCTACCGTTCTCAGACTCAGACTTGAATGAACCAATAGACTCATCTAAGCAATTTGTTTCGGTCACGTTTGCCAAATTGAGGGTCGAATCGAAAATTGTCGGGCATGGATTTTTGAGCCGCTCATTGTTGTGCTATTCAAAGGGGGGAATTCATACCCGGACTCCAGATCAATAATAGAAATATCTGATGAGTTGCCAATCAGGGGTACAGAATGATTTTGAAGCCAAATGATGTTGAATGCAAAAGAAGTGCTTGTCCATAGAATTTGGATAGGTTGTGTTTTTGAGGATTTTGTTCCGGCAGGATAAAATGTCGAATTCAGAATTCCTACAGATTGGTCCAAAATGTTGATGTTGTTTTCAAAAATGTAAATATGAGAATTTTCAAATTAAGATTATAAGCACATTAAATTATTGCTTGTTCATTTATTTTTTGGTAATAAATGTATGTTTGTTCTCGACGCTTAATGGCTGACAGAGACAGGCAATCGATTTTCTCGACGCTGTCAAAATTTTGGACTAGTTGGTCCTTAAATGTATGGAAATGAACATTTTTACACTTATTCAATCAAAATAAGACACATAAACACAATGATTTATTATTTTTTTCATTTATTTTGAAAATAAATGCATTTTTTTCTTCTGGACGCTTCTCGTCACTTCTCGACGCTGTTTAGGGAGTCCGTGTTAACATCCATCGTGATTACCGATGCAATTAAACTCTTTGCTCCATGGGTAGCTTTTTAACGTATTTTAACACCTTTGCAAACAAACTAGACCCAGATTATACGGCTGCTGTAGGAGCTGCCTGACCAGTGTCTGCTCATTTGCATGCGAAATTATTATATATGATCATTCAGTGTATGCCATGGCCAAAATGCATGGTGTTCACATGTCGTTATAACCTTATCCTGTTCTATATTTATTCAAAACATCAATACCTACTGAATATTCATGATCAAAACAGTTAGAATTAAATATGTAAGATGGAACTTCCGAAATAGTCATTTTAGAAAGTTAAGAAACATATCTATCGAATTTCATTAGCTAACAGAGCAGACTCTGATCTGACGGATCCTATAGGAGCCGACTGACCTGGGTCTACTCTGTTTGCAAATGCGTGAAAATCTGTTTACATGAAGGAGACATAAGGTTAATCCTTATCTTAGAAACACCTGAAAATGTGCAACAACCAACACCCAATTGTGTTTTTTGTGTGATTGCGATTAACCCTTATTCCACTATACTGACCTATATCCAAAGAGCCTGGATCCAAATGAGACCCAGTGTCTCACACGGATCTAAGCTGTTTGACACTCAGTTTAAAGTTTCTGAAAAATTGATCTAATCGGAAGTAGTCATTTTTATAAGATCCAAATTTGAGCAAACGTTCGTTTTTCAAGGCGAGATAAGGGTAAAACTTTACTGAACGTGATGAAGGATTGGTGAAAAAGAATGCTATGAATATATTAACAATTTCTTCATATTTTATGAATGCTTTTCACGCATTTGCAAACAGAGTAGACCCAGATCAGATGGCTCCTACAGCAATCGTCAGATCAGGATCTTCTGTGCTTGCTAATGGAATTTGATAGATCTGTTTTACTTTCTAAAATGTTCCACCTTTCATATTTGATTGTAACTTTTGTGTCCATGAATATTCAATAAGTATTGAAATTTGGAATATACATAGAACAGGGAAAGGATTAGTTAAACTGATGTGTTTTGTTCTAAAACAAGATTCATATGAAGGGTTGTTTGTACGTACGCGTCATTTGTAGCTAACGTCACTTTAATCGGACATGCACATACCTTGTTTGTTTACATCGCTGTCATAACAGGCTATAAATAGCACGGAAAATTCCTGTTTTAAAAATAGCTACCAATCATAACGTATGTTAATCATCAAACGTCATTTTCTCCACGTTGTATCAGCTAACATGTCCCCGACCAACACACTTACATGTGACATAGAATGTCCAAGTGGTCATAATGACAATATAGATTGCAACATTGCATTTCTGACAGAAATGTTTGGATTAAGTTTCTGCTATAAAAGGTTAAACATATTTTATTTTAACTATAAACGCACAGAACCGATAAGGCTATACAGTGTAAGATTCGAGAACTGCTATACTGAAGTGGCAATGGGTTTATTATTCTCACGGATATACGAGTTGTTCGAGGACTGGGGCACCTCGTCGGCCAGAATACTGCTTCTGGGACTGGATGCTGCAGGTGAAACATTGTTTATTCAGGCCATAACAGTATATGCTTATGCTACTGTAGAAGATTTAGGTTAACATTTTACTTAATAACTTTGTACGTCTTTCTACGCCTTTGCAAAAAGAGTAGACCCGGATCAGACGGCTCCTACAGGAGCCCTCTGATCGGGGTCTGCTCTGTTTGCTTATGATATAAAAATGAATTATTATATAATTCTGCCATGGCCAAAGATCCTGTGTACATGTGCTATTTTATTAGTTAATCTAACTCATATCCATTATATGTCATTATTTCTTTCATAGGCCTAAATATTCATGGAGTAAAGGGTCAATGTATTATATATCGCATTATAAAAATTAGATAATTACATGAAGATTAAACAGAGAAAGGGTTAATAAAACGGTACTGTTTATATTCACTTGATTTGTGTTATGCTCTTTTAAATGCTATTATACATAGTACAGTAGGACCTGTCTATGAAACGGCTATCAAGAAGTCTAATTATGGGCCAGTAAGGCAGGTTGTAGCTTAATACAAGTCAAAACCAATGCAGAAACATTCTATAGTTTTGACCTGCATTAAGCAACCGCCTGCCCTTTAAGACTCATATGTTCAATAAATGAATGACCGCTTAGGACAGGTTCGACTGTTTCTTTGTTTTGTTTGAAACACGAACGTTATTCGCTTTATATTACAGGAAAGACTACCATCTTGTACAAAATAAAACTGAACGAGAACGTATGTACCATCCCAACAATTGGCTTCAATGTAGAAACGGTGAACCCCGTTAAGGGCCTAAACTTCACTGTGTGGGACGTTGGCGGTCAGGTGAAAATTCGCCAGCTCTGGAAGCACTACTTCCAGAACAGCGAGGGCCTCATTTTTGTTATCGACAGTTCTGACAGGGAGCGAATGGCAGAGGCCCGAGAGGAGCTATTCGGTATATTGGACAGTGACGATATGAAGGGCGTTCCAGTTGTTATTCTGGCTAATAAACAGGATCTTCCCGGTAGGTGGAAACTAATTTGTTTCAGCACAACCGTCTCATTGGGAAAAGGGCTAGTTGTAAATACAAACAGTGTGGACACAGATCAGTGGCCACATGTTCGACACGGCGTCTGGTCAGTAAACCAACTGTTTGAAACATCTGAATCCTTACTAAATTTATCCCTATTTTCCTATTATATAAGGTGTAAAACTTAAATCAGATATCGCATCATATCTGTGATGTATGATCTGATTATACACTTTGAGATTGAAAATCCTTTTCTCCGCGAGCACCGCTCAGTTTTAATCCATTACTCCATGAATATTCATGTAAGAAATAATGACATCATGAGTAATTATATTAATTGCTATAACTGCACATGGACACGAGACATTTTGACCATCTACTATTATATCGTAAGCAAACAGAGCTAACCATGATCAGTCGGCTCCTGTAGGACCAGTCTGATCTGGGTCTACTCTGCTTGCAAAGGCGTATAAGGATCTAAGGTTATTAAACCTCAAATCTATAGGTTTGTGAAAGTTAATAAGATATTGATCCTTATAACTTTTTACCCTTTGGTTCTTATAATGATTAAGAAGTATTGAGAACCTTTTAGGCTGATGGCTGCTAAATTCAGGGTGTAAATAATGCAGGAAGCTCCCAGCGGAGCTTTCTTTATGCCTTTCACACTGCATAAAGCTACTGCCTATCCTAATAATGATATTTATTTGAGAGTTCTGATTGGCAGGATTTGAGTGGTCGGGATAAGTGTGGGTTGTGTGTTTATTCTACATTATTATGATCCAGAGCTACAGATAAAGACGCGTACACAAATACTACAATCGTCATTTCTCCACCAAACCCTATGGTACAACATAGGGTTTGGTGAAGAAATAAAGAAGTTTTAGTTTACGCATCTGGACCTGAAATTATTATCAGTACATGTTTAATTATATCATGGAAATTTGAAACAACCAGGGACAATGGATACGATTTACGGTAGAAATGTCTACCTAGTGCGCATGAATCCCATTAAATGTTTTGTTTACATTTTTCATGTTTCAGGAGCACTGTCTCCAGCTAGTATTGTGGAACAGCTACATTTAAACAAGCTGAGTGGTCGAAAATGGTACATACAGTCTGCGTGCGCAACTTCCGGTGAGGGAATTTATGAAGGCATGAACGAAATGGCGAAGATGGTCAAAGAATTCAAGCGGTCAAACTGAGGTTTAGTGCCAGTGAATAGAGACACCGGTTTGTTGCTGATCAATTTGGTCACGGCAACGTTGGACTTTTCAAAAGAATCCAATAGCCTCGATCTATTTACCCTGATATCGTATAAGGTTCGTGGGTTGTGCAATATTGCCCGCTCTGTATTCGTCAGTGTAGACACACTGGACGGACGTGTGATCCCAAGCGGGCGAGATGATCTGTATCCAAACACATTTCATTCCTGGATCGATATAACGCATCTGCTGATATGTTATTAATCCTTTATTCCATAAATACGCCTTTCTATGCCTTTGCAAACAGTGTAGACCCAGATCAGAGTGCTCCTGTATGAGCAGTCTAATCAGGGTCTGCGCTGTTTGCTTATGATATAATATAGATAATATTCTACAGTTTCTGCCTTGGCCAGAACAACCTGTGTCCATGAGCTATTTATCTTACTAGTATTCATGATGACATTATTTCTTATATGAATATCCATCGACTACAGGGCTACAATAAATATGTGTTGTATCAGTTGATGGTATAATATGTCACTAGCAGTATGACTGTAAAGATACTGACACACTCCTTAACTGCCAGGTGAAAGGCAAGAAAAACATCACTGCCGCTGACTGCACGTGGAATGAGGTGTCTATATTAACGATGGTTGTGATTGTTTCTCGTGCACGGGAATATGTGAGGGTAAACGTACACACATGCATGTCGATGAATACAGCTGACATGTAAGGTAGGCGGTAGCTAATGCAGAGCAAAGTAATAGAGGAAGCTCATATACCACTACTGTATTACTAAGCAACCACCTACATTTTAATACTCCTATTTTTTCATTTATAAACGAATGGTCGCGGAAGACATGTTCTAATGCAGTTTATATTGTACAAATGACTTTTTATTGACAATATTGTTATATTGATATACATATACGAGTATAGTCTATGTTTTATTGACTATGAAGCAGATATATGCATTACTTTGTTACTGTTTTATATTTGTAAGCATTTCATGCGATGATTTTAGTTGTTCTTGCGTGTGTAATAAATATTGAAAAAAATGATTACGGAGTTGAAGTTTTATTAAAAGTCTTCATATAAGGTGATCGCGCTGTATGATTGTTACACCCACCAGTCGGCCAGTGCAGTAAAAGCTGTTTTCAAACTGTTCATGTTGCATATCCATATAGGAGATAAGGACATCATGAATATGTATTAGCTGAATGTTGTAATAGCATATGTACACAAGACTGTTTGATATAGGTAGAAACGGTAGAATCATATCTATTAGGATTAAACAAGAAAACGGAGCAGACCCTGATCAGACGGCTCCTATTGGGGCCGTCTGATCTGGGTCTACTCTGTTTGCAAAGGAAGTTGTCGAAAGGCGTATTTACGAAGTAAATATACAAACAGAATTTTAATGCAGACGAAAGTAATGCTGAAATGCATGACGAAAGTAATGCTGAAATACATGACGAAAGTAATGCTGAAATACATGACGAAAGTAATGCTGAAATACATGACGAAAGTAATGCTGAAATACAGACGGTAGGATAATACATGACGAAAGTAATGCAGACTGCAAAAAGCTCCCACATGGGTCCTCTGCATTGCGTTTGTCTTGCATTTAGCAAACATCTGCTGTATTAGAACTGTATGGTTATTCAGTATGTAATCCCTTAAACAGACACGCTGCATGTTTTAATACATTTCTTTCAAACCAGCGATAACCTGCCACAAGTCTTACAAAAGAATGCACATGTACCTGGTTGTAGATCTGATTCTACAGTTTCTACGATATGGCAAAAACTTCACGTGTTCCTATACATTATAAAACATCAGACACTTTATATTCGTGGTGCCATTATTTCTTACATGAATATTCATGAGGCAATGGGTTTAAATCACAAGTAAAAGCAAGCATGATCGCTGAATTGTATCTATAGCACCCTAAATTCACTTAAATATAAGATAAAAACATATTCAAATTGCAATCTGGTTAAATAACTCTTCTTGTCATTTTAATACTAAATGAAGAGAATGGCAATTTGGTATTTTGCTCACATATTTGATATTGTAGGACTTGAAAAAACACTTTATACAAAAGTATGGATATCATAATATCTTATATTTTCTACCTACCGATTATGCTTATTATCGTATCTGTTTGACCTAATATGTTCCGTCATGGTGATTTACCTCATGCTGGTGTTTTGAAAGCATATTTTAAACTACCCAATGAATTAAAGAGAATACTATACTAGAACATTGGTATTACCAAACACAATCACGAAGTACACTTTGATAAGAAAGACAGTAAAACGTTAAATACTAGCAAGACAAACCAATAAAATATTACTTCTGTAAACTTGCAAAATTGTATAAAGTTAATCATATGATTCCTGCCAAAGACTCTGGGATTTTTGTACATTTGCCCTTATGAGTGATAAATTAAATGCAAGAATTCAGATGTCAAAACGTGTGAGTGAGTGAGATGAACAGACTCAATAAAACCGAGTCTGCAATTTTCTCGTTTTGTGTTGCAATTTTTGCTCTCGGGGGATCACCTCCCTTAAAAATTTAGATAATATACTGGAAAAAGACTTGCATCGACCTAAAACAGTAACCCGAGACAACTGCAATGCGTTTTACATTACTGGGGCCATGTACAATGTAATTGTAGATACAATGGGCTACAACAAAGAAACTGTCAGTCGAACTATTATAACAACGACTCTCTATACACTAGCAGCATGACTAAATCGAATACTGGACATCAATGAATCACAAACCATCATCTCCAATTTATAATGGAGTCATACGCGTTATTATATGGCTGTAAAGGTGGGCCACGCACGAATACAAGCTCCTTCAAGTGACGAGACATCCTTTGTAAACAGGAAAGGATTCCGCAATATTAATATCCAACCTGTGTGTTATAACCAAGGTAAATTTTCATGCAAATGAACACGGTCCTCTCTTCTTGTTTTTATCAAATGTGTGTCACGGTCGCTCAATGTATTAATAACTAGGTCACATCAATGTTGGATATCAGTGCAGTTATAGGTACACCGTTAACACTTTTGCAAAGAGCGTGCATCCAGGACAAATGGCTCACGTATCAGTTATCTGATCAGGGTCTGCTCTGTAAGATTATAAATACAGTAAAACCTCTCTAAACCGCACTTCTAGTAGAGAATGATTTAGATACATTTTAGACAGATGGCTGCTTACTGCAGGGTGAAAGCCACGCAGAAAGTTCCTAGAGGAGCTTTCTGCATGACTTCCACCCTGCATTAAGCTGCAACATGTCTTAAAGATCAATAATGGTACATATTTGAGTGTTCGAATAATCAAGTTTTCGCTGTTATTTGTATGGTCCATTGAAGTTCAAAATATCGAAGTTCAATTTTAGTTTATACTCAGATAATCCACCAAGGCGCGTGGCTTCTATTCAGGTTCCAAACTGTTTTATACATTTTAGAGACACTGACCATACTTGTATTTTGAAATTGACTTGAACGACAGTTTTTGCAACAACATCTGTTCTGCATTCTTAAGGTCATCACTATGTATGTACATAAAACACGTGGAGCTTAGATAACACGCAACATATTTGATATCGTAACCTCAATTTAGAACATACGCTGGTGTGTTATGTCTGAAGTATGTCCAAGCAATTAGCGGATCGAGTTTGTCTCGTTACTGGTGCCACTCGTGGAATTGGCCGCGGAATAGCACTTCAACTTGGTAAAAATGGCGCAAAGGTGTACATTACTGGAAGAACCCTCGATCCACCCAAGAACAAGGTTGGGGGCTCATTGAAAGAAACGGCTGAAGAAATTGAAGCTCATGGAGGAACGTGTGTGCCAGTTCAGTGTGATCATGGTAATGATGATGAAGTCGAAAGACTGTTCAAACAAATCGAACGTGAAAACGACGGTCAACTGGACATTTTGGTGAATAATGCGTATTCAGCTGTGAAAGCCCTTTTCAGTACTATGGATAAGAAGTTCTGGGAGGAGCCGATCAGTATGTGGGATACCGTGAACAATGTGGGACTCAGAAACCACTACTTGTGTGCAGTTTACGCCTCTCGGATGATGGTTCCGAGGAAACGAGGTTTGATTGTGAACATATCTTCGCTTGGGGGACTCACGTACACCCTCAATGTTCCTTATGGTGTAGGAAAGGCTGCGTGCGATCGAATGGCCGCCGACTGCGCATTTGAACTACGCAAGTCAAATGTGGCTTTTGTTAGTCTTTGGCCCGGTCCTACTAGTACAGAGGAAATCACAAGCATTCTCCGCGAGCAAATCAGCAACGAAAAACAGGAGCAGTGCCTTGGGGATGGCCCCTTTCAGCTTGACTCAAAGATGGCACTGGATATGATCGAGGCCGCAGAAACGACCGAGTTTCCTGGAAAGTGTGTCGTTGAGCTGTCTATGGACCAGGACATCTTGAAGAAATCCGGACGGATCTTGATGACCTATGATCTTGCCCGAGAATATGGATTGAGCGACGAGTCTGGTCATTCCCCGGATGACATCAGACAATTGAAGTACATTCTCAATAGTGGTGGGTATGCTAAAACTGCACGGTTTGTACCTGAATTCGTTAGAATTCCAAAGTGGTTGTTCTACTTCGGTGGATATAAAATGTAACAAGTTTGGCTTTTGCGAACTTAATCCGTGATTCTAAACTGAACAAAGACTATATGTGAAACAACACATTGCATGTGCATAAGACAATATGCGTAAATATACGAGTTTTGGTAGAATTCTTCAGTCCGGTGGTATGTCCAATAAAAACAAATAACAATGTGAAAGAAGAAATAACATAACATGCTTTATGAGACTCACGAAGACATGCGGATTACGGGTGATATAAAGAGGGACGAGAGAGGGAGACTCATGAAGACATGCAGAATATGGGAAATATAAAGCGGGATGAGAGAGAATGAGAGAGAGAGAGAGCGAGAGAGAGTCATGAAGAGATTCATGAAGATAAAGAGGAATGAGAGAGAATATGAGAGATAGAGAGAATTAAAGAGACTCATGAAGACATGCAGAATACGGGTGATATAAAAAGAGGTGAGAGAGAATGAGAGAGAGACATGAAGACATACGGAATACGGGTGATATAAAGAGAGATGAGAGAGAGAGAGACTCATGAAGACATTCAGAATACAGGTAGAATACATGTGATATAAAGACGGAAAATGCGAATGAGAGAGTGATGCCCATGAAGACATTCATGATACAAGTAATATTAGTACGGAGAAATGGGAATGAGTGAGTAACGCACATGAAGACATTCAGAATACAGGTAATAGTAATAGGAAGAAATGGGAATGAGATAGTGAGGAACATGAAGACATCTTGCTCCTGTGTAAGAAACCATAGCTCACAAGAAAGCACGGTGGTCCCATGTTTTGAAGATAGTATTTGCACGGAAAAATCAAAACCTTTGTTGCTTTTCTTAAAAAATTACCTCCCTCTTCAAATTGGTATTTTTGGAAATATGATAATTTTCTCTACACGTGTGACAGATTTTTGGGTATTTTGAAAATTACGTGATATATTTCAATTAAAAATATGTATAATTGCACATTGAAGTTTCATTAGTTTTTGTTCTACACAATTTTATAGATCGATGTGTATTTTGTCAAATTCTTCCAACAGTTGTTATGTTCTTAAGCACATAGCTAAAAAAAAAGCGCGGTGACCCTATAAATAATCGTGACATACGCCTCAAAATGGCCGCAGCACTGTTTGAGTTTCATAGAAAACAAAGATAATATGGACATAACAGCCATGCACAACTACTGAATGATGAAGAAATGTATGAGAGGTACAGATTTACAAACAACGGTGTCCAATATTTAGATGCTTTACTTGAAAATGACTTGCATCGACACATAAAGAGGAGCCCGAGACAGCAGGTGTTTAGAGCATTGCGTTTTACACTTCTGGGGTCATGTACCAGGGTAATTGGGGATACAATGGGCTACAAAGAAGGAGCTGTGAGTTAAACAATTATAACAACGACTCTCTCAACCCTAGCTTCTATGTTCAATATTTATTCCAAATTTCAATACATACTGAATTTTCATGGACAAAATAGTTATAATGATATATCGAAGATGGAATATTGTAGTCATTTAAAAAAAGAAACTGATCTTTCAAATTCCATTAGCAAACTGAGTAGATCCTGATTAGACGGCTCCTGTATGAGCCGTCTGATCTGGGTCTACTCTGCAAATGCATGAAATGCATTTATATTATGGAAAGGGTTAATCTAGCAGCAAGACTAAAAGTTCATGCATGAGTCGTGCAAGAAACACCACATACAAAACACATAGCCACCCGAACAGCACCACGACAAAAGACAGCAAATGTACATGCATATCAAAGACATAACAAGCAAACAATAGGGGGAAGATGAAAGTACCGCCTTGGAACGCCTTGGAACGGTCAGTGACAACAGTCTTTGGGGGTTTAAACCCGTTTAAGTCGAATGACCGGATATCAATGAATCACAAACCATCGTGTCCAATTCCTGCAAGATTCGTAATCGTATAGATTGGACACGTGCGAAGAAAAGCTCCTTCCACTGACGAGGCATCCTTTATAAACAGGAGAGAATGTCACATTATTGATATTCAAGTTACGTGTTATGACCAGGATAAAATTTCATTCAAATGAACGCGGTTCTGTCTTTTTTATCATATGTGTGTCTCAGTCACTCATTGTATTAATAATAACTAGCCCAATGTTACACCAATGTCGGCTATCAGTGCGGCTGTGTAACATAAACGTATCGTATTAACCCTTTACTCCATACATACGCCTTAAACACCTTTGCAAAGAGAGCAGACCCAGGTCAAATGACTCCTGTATCAGGCATCTGATTAGGGTCTGCTCTGTAAGATTATAAACAATGTGTATCTAATGCTACAATAATGGCCATAGCAATATAATCCTGTGTTTATGTCATACACTGTTTCAGCTTGTATTTCTTGTAAAATATTAATGGATTAAAAGAGTTGATAACGCAATCTTTGCTGGCTTTAAAGTACTGTAAAACTTCTCCAAGATTTTAATTTTAATTTGCAACATTCAAGTTATGTTTGCCTTATGAAATTTCAGGCAAATTTACTAGTGTCACTGCCAGTTGGTTAAGTCCATGCCGTGATAGAAACATTTTTAGAAGTCCTGGCTTACGTGTCAAACTCGAGCAGAGTAACAGAGCATTCAGTTGAACTTCGATCTACTGAACATGGATAGCTCGAACTTCGTGATAACTCGAAGCAAAAGTTCAGTCCTTCCAAAATCTATACTATAGAGTTGTTATAAAATATATCATAACGCATATCTAGAAACACGTGCGGGAGCTTTCAGGATTACTTTAGACCTTCATTAAGCCGTGAACTTGTCCAGATTAGAAATCGGATTACTCAAATTTCTGTTATTTGTTATCTGGGTGTACAGTAAAAACTCGATACTACGAACGTTTAGTAATGCAGAATTCATGTCTTTGTAGGCAGGTGTCTACTTAATGCAGGATGAAAACCATGCGAAAATATCCTACAGGAGCTTTCTTCATGACTTTTACCCTGCATTAAGCTGCCATTTGTCTTAAAGATCAATAAGGGCACATATTTGAGTGTTCGAATAATAGCGGTTTCACTGTAATTCTTATGGTCCTTTGATGTTCGAGATATCAAAGTTCAACTCTATTTTATGATCAGATAAACAACCTAGGAATGCGGCTTCTACTTAGGTTCCAAGCTGGTTTAAACTTGTACTGCAATGCGCTTTAGACACCCTGACCATACATTGTATTTTGAAATTGACTTTAACAACATTTTGTGCAACAAAAATGTTCTGCATTCTAAAGGCCATCATTATGTATGAACATGAAAACACGTGGAGCTCAGATAGGACACATTCACACAACCTATTTGATAACGTTACATCAGTTTTGAACACTTGTTGGTGTGCTATGTCTGAAACATGTCCAAGCAATTAGCGGGTCGAGTTTGTCTCGTTACTGGTGCAACACGTGGAATTGGCCGCGGAATAGCACTCCAACTTGGTAAAAATGGATCTAAGGTATACATTACTGGAAGAACTCTCAATCCATCCAAGAATAATGTTGGAGGGTCATTGAAAGAAACGGCTGAAGAAATCGAAGCACATGGAGGCAAATGCGTGCCAGTTCAGTGTGATCATGGTAATGATGATGAAGTCGAAAGACTGTTCAAACAAATCGAACGTGAAAACGACGGTCAGCTGGACATTTTGGTGAATAATGCGTATTCAGCTGTGAAAGCCCTTTTCAGTAATATGGACAAGAAGTTCTGGGAGGAGCCAATAAGTATGTGGGATACGGTGAACAATGTGGGGCTCAGAAATCACTACTTGTGTGCAGTTTACGCCTCTCGGATGATGGTTCCGAGGAAACGAGGTTTGATTGTGAACATATCCTCGCTTGGAGGACTTACGTACATCTTCAATGTTCCTTATGGTGTAGGAAAGGCTGCTTGCGATCGAATGGCCGCCGACTGTGCATTTGAACTACGCAAGTCAAATGTGGTTTTTGTTAGTCTTTGGCCCGGTTCTACTTGCACAGAGGAAATAACAAGCATTCTTCGCGAGCAAATCAGCAACGAAAAACAGGAACAGTGCCTTGGCGATGGTCCCTTTCAGCTTGACTCAAAGATGGCACTGGATAGGATCGAGGCCGCAGAAACGACCGAGTTTCCTGGAAAGTGTGTCGTTGAGCTGGCCATGGATCAAGATATCTTGAAGAAGTCTGGAAGGATATTGATGACCTATGATCTTGCCCGAGAATATGGATTGAGCGACGAGTGTGGTCATTCCCCGGATGATGTCAGGCAATTGAAGTACATTCTCAATAGTGGCGGGTATGCTAAAACTGCATGGTTTGTACCAGAATTCGTTAGAGTTCCAAAGTGGTTATTTTACTTCGGTGGATATAAAATGTAACCAGTTTGACTTTTGCGAAGTTTCCCGTGATGAGACAACATCTGAAATAGTGCAATGCACGTGCATGAGAAAATAAAGAAAGGCGTAAAGGAGTTTAGGAATTCTCCTCTCTGATGGTATGTTCAATAAAAACAAATAACAAAGTGAAAGAGGAAATAAAACGACATGGTTTTCTATTATAATGACGAATACATGCAGAATACGGGTGGATGTTAAGAGAGAAGAGAGAGATGAGAGGCGGATGAGCGAGAGTGACCATGAAGACATACTTGTAGTCTGTAGATGTGGTGCTACAAAAGACGTATAATTATGGGTCTGTAAGGCAGGTGATAGCTTATACAGGTCAAAAGTACTGCAGAAAGTTCCTACAGGAGTTTAAACAAGTTAAACCTCCTCTCATACTGAGTGGACTCTACAGTTCAACATTGACGGGTTATTCACCTTGAACATTCCGGGTTCATGGAGATAAAATACTCCTTTATGTAGTCACTGATTATTAATTTGCACATACCTCGACGTGTTCATATAACCATGTCGGTATAACACTGCCATGATCTGCCCTTTTCAAATACAGTAAAAACCCGATACTGCGAACATACTCAAATACACACCATTATTGATCTTTAACACAGGTGGCAGCTTAATGCATGGTGTAAGTCATGCAGTTATATCCTCTAGGAGCTTTCTACGTGACTATCACTCTGCATTAAGCAGCCACCTGTCTACAAAGACATAAATGCATCCTTACTAAAAGTTACTCGTACTTATCGAGGTTTTACTTTTACTTTCAGTGCAAATGGCCTTCTTGGGGCACTATAAAATGTTAGCTAGTTGCAAATATTCAGCCAAAGTTGCTATTGTTGTAGAATGCAAACTCTATACTAGATTAACTCTTTCGCTGCCAATGCCGGATCTGTGATTACCTATGCAAACAGTTTGGATCCAGATGAGACGCCGAGTAACTCGGCGTCTCATCAGGATCCAAACTGTTTGTTAATGTTACTATGTTTTTGAAATAAAAATGAAGAAAATAAAAAAATGAAAATTTGTAGCAGACGACAGAGTTTGGCAGCGAAAGGGTTAAATAGTGTCATGATTATGAAGCACACGAATCAGGTTAAAGCCAACCAGTACACGACTGACTCTTTCACCGCCGATGTCCTCAAAATGCATCAAACAGTGCTGTTCTATACTAGACACCGCCTGTTTCATTCAGCGTCTAATCAGGAACTTCAGTATTTGCATCAGCTCTCTATCTGCTTTGAAATTTGCATTGATTTATCTCAATTCGACAATTTATCGAAAATTGAGTTGCACCTGTCAATTAGAAAGTTGGCGCCGAAAACATTAAAGAAATGTGTTCAAATGTGCACATAGAATACAGTAAAATCCATCTAAGCCGGAATGCTGGTAGAGCAAGATTTAGTCAGGTGGCTGCTTCATGGAGGTTGGAAGTCATACAGAAAGCTCCTTTGGGAACTTTCTGCGAAGCATTCACCCTGCATTCAGCTGCCACCTGTCTTAAAGACTGACATTGATACTGATTTTAATGTCCGGTTTAGAGGAGTCGTTCTGCATTAACCCTTCTCTTGCTGAATTTTAAAATACATGTCTCCTTCTATACCCATGCCCTATTGTATAATTACATATATCTTCATTGTGTACAAGTATTTCGCTGTGCAATCACTGCTGTGGAGTGCACTGGTTGAACAATCAACTTGTAAATAGTGCAGACCCTGATGAGACAGCTCCTGCAGGAGCTGTCTCATCTGGGTCTTCACTATTTACAGGTAGGTATATTGACGTGAATAGCAAGTGAAGGGTTAATATTTAAACTCCACAATGTGACGCTGACATAATGTCCAATTCAGTGCCTGGTATTGACATTTTCACTGTTGCTTCGGATGGTGATGACCATAATTTTGACCTGCATTAAAAAAGCCTCCCCTCATCCCCACTGATCAGGTGGACCGGACGAAATATAAATGGAGAGAAAATATATACAGTAGAACCTTTAAGCGACCAAAGCGACCATTAATTAATTGAAAATAGGAGTCTTAATACAGGGCAAAAGAATAGCACCTCCCCCTCCCCCTATATGAGCTTTCTGCATTAAAAAAGTAAAGTACCTGGTTATAGTTTACTTTCAGTCCGAAGGACCGCTCAGCCGACTGTACATTTACTCCCCTGGTCATTGAGTAATTCGCCTACAATATATGGCACTGCTAACATATGGCGCAATCATGCAGCCGCAGTACCGGCTAGTACCGTCACAGGTACTCATTTTAACCCCTGGTGGAGAGGATGTGCGGATGGGAAACACTGAAAAGCGTCTCTGAAATTTCCGGGCGGTACCGGGATTTGAACCCCGGACCTCCGGATTGGTAGTCAAGCGCGTTACCACTAGACCACCGCACACCACAAATGTAATGCAACGCCCTTTGCAAACAGTGAAGTTCCATATAAGACGAGGCCTCCCACCAGGGTCCCTAAATACCCATAGTAAGCTTGACCTGTTTAAATGTCGTATCCAATATGACCAGATGAACAGCATGGATAACTCTGTGCACTGGACTCTTTTACATCTGATTTTTTTCAAATGGACGACAAACAATGCACCTTTAAGACAGTGTATACAAATGTATGAATAAAACAAACGTTAAACTAATATTAAGAAGAAGAAGAAGGAAGAAGAATTAATAATAATAAACTATCGATTATAAGAGTATATATAAGAGTACATTGTATATGGGGCATCACGCCCGGCCCTCTCTCTCTCTCTCTCTCTCTCTCTCTCTCTCTCTCCTTCAACGTTTCATGTGCAAAGGTTAACGCGACAATGGGGATTGGTTGAGACAGATTGACGAGGTTTACGGGGAGATGTGGGCGGAGTGCTGTAGGTGGATGGGTATTGGCTAGTTGTTTCGGCTTTTGATTATGCACATGTACATGTACCTATGTAAAGATAGGACTAATATGTCGTCAATCAATCAAACAACCATAGATATCATCATTAACCCATTCATTCCCATTATATTTGAGGAAACCGTCCAGATGTTATTTTGGAACCCATCCATTTCTCATGCAGAGGAGGCACAACAAACACAAAACTTGCTGATATCAGCATGGACATCGATGGGTTCAGCAAACAGTGCAGACCCTGATCAGAGCAGGAACCCTCTGGTCTGCGTATACACTTTTCGCATTTGTCCTTTTAAGGGACCCTGGTGGCAAAAATGGGTTAACCCCTTTCAGTTCTGAATGTTCAAATGGACTATTCCAATTTTTTTTAAAAAAAGTCAAGCTTATCGTGAATATTGAGAAATATTGTTTTAACCCTTCTCTTGCTGAGTTTTGAAATACATTTCTCCTTCTTTGCCCATGCCCTGTTGTATATTTACATATATCTTCACTGTGTACAAGTACATGTATATCGCTGTGCAACCACTGCTCTGGGGTGCATTGGTTGCACAATCAACTTGTAAATAGTGCAGACCCTGATGAGACAGCTCCTGCAGGAGCTGTCTCATCTGGGTCTTCACTATTTACAGGTAGGTATATTGACGTGAATAGCAAGCGAAGAGTTAAGACAAATGTAACATGACATACAGTGCAGGCCTTGATGAAGCAGACCTCATCTAGAAGCCCTCTCATCTGGGTTTACTCTGTTTGCAAAGGACAGTACTTAGTGACTCGTGCTCCGCACTGTCAGGGTTTAGACAGAAGCAAGATCATTCTGATCCGGATCTACGAGGTAACCAGAACATGCTGTACTGGGCGTCAAACAGTGCGCTGATCCTGATCAGAAGTTTCATTTTAACCCTTTCTCCATAAATATGCCTTTTATACCTTTGCAAACAGAGTAGACCCAGGTTAGACAGTTCCTATAGTAGCCGACTGATCAGGGTCAGCTGTGTTTGCTTTTGATATAATATAGATCTCATTCACAATTTCTGTCTTAACTCTTCGCTTGCTATTCACGTCAATATGCCTACCTGTAAATAGTGAAGACCCAGATGAGACAGCTCCTGCAGGAGCTGTCTCATCAGGGTCTGCACTATTTACAAGTTGATTTGCAACCAGTGCACTCCACAGCAGTGATTGCACAGTTCAATACGTGTACACAGTGAAGATATATGTAATTATACAACAGGGCATGGGTAAAGAAGGAGAAATGTATTTTAAAATTCAGCAAGAGAAGGGTTAATAACAGTTATATTGTTCATAGTACCATTTTAAAATTTCAGTGAACTAATTTTCATGATGCCATTATTTCTTGCCCGAATATTGTTGGAGTAAAGGCTTAAATATGGCAGTTGGTCTAATTCTTCACTGTTTGCGACGCCAGTGGGTTAACCTTTAGCCTGTTGAGCAAATTATGTGTTATGAAATATTCTAACACACCTCGCGCACACATCTACATAAACAAAGAAGGGACGTATATCTATGTTTGAATTCTCCATAAAACACCGCACGCGCTGTAACAGCTTAACGTGAAGTAATATGGCTTCGAAAATTCGTACGACAAGAAACGTAGTGCTGTTGTGGCGGTGCAAATTATAGTTAAATTGAAGTGTTAGAATCGAAATAATAAATTTATACCAGTGTTTTATCGTGCAATCGAACACGGGTAGTCGTTTCTAGTCGTTGAGATGCTGCATCTCAACTCCTACCAGTGTTCGATTGCACGATAAAACACTGGTATGAATGAATTTATTATTTCTTAAATAAAGATCCGAGTCTACTGTTTCTGCCGAAGCTAACCAAACATCTCTTAAAATATTATAAAAATCAGCAGATACATACTCATGTTAACATTATTTCATCCATGAATATTCATGAGGTAAAGGTTTTACACAATGTCGTTTTTATTTTTTTGTATTATTTTTATAGAAAGCATACAGTTAAATGTACAGAAATCGAACCCTAGTGAGAACCCTAGTGAGAACCCTAGTGAGAACCCTACCCTAGTGAGAACCCTAGTGAGAACCCAACCCTAGTGAGAACCCTAGTGAGGACCCTAGTGAGAACCCAACCCTAGTGAGAAGCCTAGTGAGAACCCTAGTGAGAACCCAACCCTAGTGAGAACCCAACCCTAGTGAGAACCCTAGTGAGAACCCTAATGAGAACCCAACCCTAGTGAGAACCCTAGTGAGAACCCTAGTGAGAAGCCTACCTGAGCGCCTCTAATAGACACAGCCTACAAAATATAGAATTGCATTAAGTAAATTCAGAGCGTCAGCACACAATCTTGCAAAAGGACAATATACAAAGATTCCAAGAGAAAATAGAACATTAATTTTCTGTAATTTAGGTGCGATTGAGAACTAATACCATTTTCTTTTAGTTTGTCCTCAATTCACTTACTTAAAAAGAAAATATTTTGCAAATTTCTACTGTCGTTGGCCAACCTTAACAAAGTTTGATATGCTGATGTCTTCTACATCCAAAAAGATTCTAAAAAGTTAATAGTAAATTCGTTAGTAATTTAGTTAGTAAAACAGTTAAGTAAATACTTATATTATGCTGAAAAACGAAGATCTACGCTCAACTGATATGTAGTAAATTGGAATGAACTTTAGACTTGTGTGAATGTTTGATTATAAGTCGGTCCGGTATAGAACGACTACTAAATATAATACCCTTGATTAGCTTTGAGGACAGGTGGCTGCTTGATGCAGGATAGGAATAGTGCGTTTAGCTCCGAAAGGACCTTTCTGTATTGTTTTTGTCATGCATTGGGCGGATGCCTGGTACTTCAGTTGGCGGTCGTCTAATACAGGATTGTCTGTGCTTGATTTATATCATTTATATTTTGTTTATTTCTCGCTACAATCTTAAAATTTTGTATGTATTGTAGGCTTAAGAATATTCTTGTAATGTTTAATGCTGAAATAAAATGCATTGTATTGTATTATTCCAAAATTCAATACCTACTGAATATTCATAGACACCATATAGTTAAAATGAAATATGCATAATGGTGGGACATTGTAGCCATTTCAGAAAGTTAAAAACACATGTCTTTCAAATCGTCCATTAACAAACAGAGCAGACCCTGGTCAGACGGCTCTAATAGGAACCGTCTGATGTGGGTATAATCTGTTTGCAAATGCGTGAAAACACGTTTATATGAAGGAAAAAGGTTAAGGGACACAACCAGCGCAATCCTACACTCCATAAATAAGGTAGACAACTCTTTTGTTTGTGTCACGTTCATTGTCACATGATCAGTTCGATCAATGAATCTGTTAACAGTGTCAAAGATCAAACCTCGTTCGTGGTGTACGCGGTTATCGTAAAACAAATATTTACCTAAGCTAAGTTATAGATTTAAAAGTACATTTTACGTTGGTGTTCCCAACTACGACAAAAGAACAACACACACTCCAGTAAAGGATAATAGTAAACTCGTGTCGAAGAGAGATTACTACACACTATTTGAAGGTATGTTTAAAAGTATTATTTTCCTATTTGTATTTGTCGCCTGCAAATGTGTCATCTGCTACAAGTGCTTACACTGAATATTTCTCAGCTTTTCAAAAATATGATTAGAGTGAACAACAGTTTGGATCCGGATGAAACGCCGAGTTACTCGGCGTTTTGAACATCTGCATCCAAACTGCTTGTATATAGGTAATCACGAGCTCTCTGCTAACATGCAAATGGGTTTCTAGTCTGTAGTCTGTTCGTAGTCTGCTGAGCGTTAGGTTAGGAACAGCAGTAATACAATATTTATCGAAATTATAATTTGTAATATACCATTTACCACATAAGAAATACCGCACTCCGGGTGCATTGAAGACGTGACCACGGTTTTGACCGTGACCTGTACTACATGACTGTGGTCTGTACCACATGACTGTGTCTTTTTAGCTATTAGCCATTTACTCGATGAATATTAATGTAAACAAATATTAATCAGCTGGTTGGGTTTTTTTTCTAATAGCATTATATACGTGGCACAAACTGTAGACTCAGATCTATGTTGTTGCATAAGCAAACAGAGTAGACCTACATGAGTCGTCTGATCTGGGTCTACTCTGTATGCGATGGCGTTAAAAGACATGTCTATGACACAAAAGTGTGGAGCCTGTTCTGACACAGGCTCAATCGCGTGGAAGCTAGACTGTGCGATAAATAGAACTCCGATCTGCCATTTTAACCCTTCATTCGTTGTCCGCCACCTGACTCTCTCTCGCAAATGGCTTCAATCCATATGAGACGTTAACTCATTCTCTCCTACTGATGCATTATTGTGCCTTTTTGTGAAACCATTGTGATAAATAGAGAAGTTGCTCCATAGGAGCAAATGCTCTATTTATCGCAATGGTTTCACAAAAACACAATTCTGAAGTTTTCCATTTCTACAGTGAATGGTCCTTTTCGGTAGATTTATTCAAAGAGCCTGGGTCTAACAATAGTCTAGGTGAGAATGAGATTGAAACAGAAATTAGTCATAATTGTACCAGATCCAAGTGTGAGCAGACATTATTTTTTCCATAGCAGGGTTAGGTCTATAAGAGAGACAAGTATAAACATCCAAAGAAATGGACATATATAGAGGATCTGTTGCGAGTTGTCTTTTAAGATCACATGTTCCTAAACGAGCCTTAGAAAATGTCATTAAGCGAGCCTTGGCGAGCTTAATAACATTTTCTTGGTGAGTTTAGGAACATGTGATCTTAAAAGACGACGAGCATCAGATTCTTTTTCTCACATATCAAAAAAGTGCATTTCGCCGTTTAAATGACATGTAAACATCGGTTTCCATGGTTTGACGTCATATATATGACGTATGACGTCATATATGTTCTAAAGTGATCTTACACGTGTTACAGATAAGGAAATCTTAACCCGTTGTTCTAACTCGGAGATAAGGGAAGGTATGTGAGAAAAGGAAATCTTAACCCGTTGTTCTAACTCGGAGATAAGGGAAGGTATGTGAGAAAAGGAAATCTTAACCCGTTGTTCTAACTCGGAGATAAGGGAAGGTATGTGAGAAAAGGAAATCTCAACCCGTTGTTCTAACTCGGAGATAAGGGAAGGTATGTGAGAAAATCATGTTTTTGTATGTCTCCTGCTACTTGTAAACTTTGATAGTATGTCGGAATGTACAAACACTCAGTCTGAATGAAATCAATAACTATCTAAATAATCTGATTAGTAATTAATCAATAATCTAAGTACATACAGTAGGACCTGTCCTAAGCGGTCATTAGTTTATTGAACATTTGGGTGTAATAAAACAAGTGATTCCTTAATACAGGACAAAAGTAATACAAAAAAATCCTATATGACCTTTATGCATTACTTTTGAACTGTATTAATTCTTTCGCTGCCAAATTGTGTCGTCTGCAAACTTTTTTGTCTGCTACAATTTTCATTTGTTTCTATGTTTCTTTTGTTGTTTCAAAAACAGTAACAAATAGTCTGGATCCTGACGAGACGCCGGGTTACTCGGCGTCTAATCTGGATCCAGACTGTTTGCATAGGTAATCACAAATGCGACATTGGCAGCGAAAGAGTTGAGATTTTACATGCCTATACCTAGACCTCTTTTTGATGGCCGCTTAACCCTTCGCTTGCTGAATTTTAAAATACATTTCTCCTTCTTTACCCATGCTCTGTTGTATAATTACATTTATCTTCACTGTGTACAAGTATTGCGCTGTGCAATCACTGCTGTGGAGTGCACTGGTTGCACAATCAACTTGTAAATAGTGCAGACCCTGATGAGACAGCTCCTGCTGGAGCTGTCTCATCTGGGTCTTCACTATTTACAGGTAGGTATATTGACGTGAATAGCAAGCGAAGGGTTAAGACAGGTTCTACTGTACATGGATCTCTGTTGGTGTCTGACAGTTTGTAAATAAGAAGTGAACATTGATTTACTTAATATCGTAGCAGACAGCAGCTATTCATTGACAGCTGTGACAAGTTAATGGTGCATGGGAATTTGCAAACGCTGGTGACCAAGTCATGTTTTAACATATAATTGGAAATTACTAGTTTAAATGCAGAATATCGAAGTGGAGTCACTAATGCAGCCGGCTTAACTTTGCTAGAGTATTCTGAATGGCAAACATTGCAGACCCTGATCAGAGGAATTTATTAGGGGCTCTGATCTGGGTCTACACTGTTTCCAAATGCTAGTACATTTACAATATTTTACATTCATCAGCATCTGCAATATTTCGTTACTCAATTTAAAAAACAGAATAGAGGTTTATTATGGAGAGCCATTCTGTCATGCTATTTGCTAAATGTAAAATGCGAAATGCTTTTTGCCAAGTGTGTAAATTGCTAGGGAAAGAACCGGAGTGTTCCAAATGATGGATGCTTATTGCGAAATGCGTGTTTGCACTATTAGCATTGAACAGCGCCATTTTTAATTTAGTGGTGCAATAAGCAATAAGCTTTAATGTAAATAAGCATGCATTTAACAAATGTACAGTCACTTTAAAATGCTAGTAGTGCAAACATGCATTTAGCAATAAGCATTTCGCATTTGTCATTTACATCTATCACTTGGAACATTCCCTAGCAATTTACACAGTTGACAAAACGCACTTCACATTTTATATTTAGCAAGTAGCATGGCAGAATGGCTTTCCATAGTTTATATCGCTTGCAGTGTTCCAACGACCGTAACTACTCGACTGTTTCCGGACGAATCCGTAGAATATAGCAGAAGTGTTCCGTATGACATATCTTTTGACACGGCTTAAACAATCTAACTAAAGAGGATTTTCGTTGATATAGGATTACGTTTTCGCAATGTTTACATTTCCCGAAGATAAGAACTAGGCTGCATATAATAACTGGGATGTACAACCCTCTCATCATTAGCGTGTTGGACCATTTACTTGTTCAGTATTCATGTGAGAAATAATGATATCATGAATATTTATTAGCTGAATTCTTATAAAGACATATATACATATAGGATACTTGGTAGAAACTGTAGAGTCAGATCTATTATAATTTCTTAAGCAAACAGAACAGATCTGATCTGGGTCTACTTTGTTTGCAAAGACGTGAAAAAGCTGTTTATATGAGGGGAAGGGTTAACGTGCATATGGACAATTCATGTGTAAACAGTTTAGATATAGATGAGACGCCATGTAACTCGGCGTCTCATCAGGAGTCACGCTGTATACACTCTGGCTGTGTTTGTAAAATACATGACAACAGAAAAGTATTCAAAATTCGTTGTAAACGATATTTTGCATAGAGTGCTAAGAATTAAATCAATTGCCCCATACTTTATTTTTAGACACATCCTCTGTGAATAAATCTATTAAAAATAATTTACTAGAAAAAATAGAATTGTGTACTTTTGAAACCATTGTGATAAAATGAGCATTAATTTTGTTTAATTATCGCAATGGTCAATATGAGGGAATGGGTTAACCCTTTACTCCATAAATACGCTTTTGCAAAACAGAGTAGACCCAGATCAGACGACTCCTATAGGAGCCGTCTGACCAGGGTCCGCTCCGTTTGCTTATGATATAATGTAGATATAGTTCTACAACTTCTGTCATGGCCAAGAATGCATGTGTCCATGTGCTTTTATAAAAAAAAGATAATGTACGAGCGCTAATCACAACGTTACTATAACTTGGTAAGATTTTATCAAGAACAGATGCCGGTACATGGTCAAGAAGCTTACCCTTTTTAACCCTTTTCTAACCCTTTTTAACCCTTTACTCCGTGAATACTCAAGTAAGAAATAATGGCATTATGAAAAATATATTTAGATCTAATAGAGTTTGTATTATGGTACACGAACACAAGATGGTTTGGCCATAGCAGAAACTGTTAAGTCCTATCTATATTATACCATAAGCAAACAGAGCAGACCCTGATAAGACGGCTGCATTCTACAGGGACCGTCGGATCCTGGTCTACTCTGTTTGAAAAGGCTTACTAACCATCAACCCGCTGTGAAAATATAATGTTTGCTCAAATTTGGATCTGCAGATTCGATCAAGCTTTTCAGAAATTATTGGCCGAGGTTCAAACAGCTTGGATCCTGGTGAGCTGCCGAGTTACTCTTCAACTAATCTAGATCCAAGTTGTTTGCTAATGCCAGTCAAGTCACACATAGTGGGAGAAGGGTTAAAATTATGTATGTTTTTACAATGTTTACTTTTCCAAAAAAAAAGATAAGAACTGGGTCGCTCACCGCTCACCCTTAACCTTGGCCTGCTATAAAAATGAGGTCTGCTTAACCTTCGCTTGCTATTCACGTCAATATACCTACCTGTAAATAGTGAAGACCCAGATGAGACAGCTCCTGCATGAGTTCACGTCAATATACCTACCTGTAAATAGTGATGACCCAGATGAGACAGCTCCTGCAGGAGTTCACGTCAATATACCTACCTGTAAATAGTGAAGACCCAGATGAGACAGCTCCGGCAGGAGCTGTCTCATCAGGGTCTGCACTATTTACAAATTGATTGTGCAACCAGTGCACTCCACAGCAGTGCTTGCACAGCGAAATAATTGTAGACAGTGAAGATATATGTAATGGTACAACAGGGCATGGGTAAAGAAGAAGAAATTTTTTTTTTTTAATTCAGCAAGAGAAGTGTTAAGCTCCGATCTATTGTCGCTGTGACTTACTTCTGATTCGTTCAAGCTGTTCAGATACTATTGACAGAGTGTCAAACAGTTTGGATCGAAGCTGTTTGTAAATGTCAGGTCGCACTTAGTAGGCAAAGGGTCAAGGGCGAATTGGTCATCATTTGGAGACAATTTAGATCTAGATGACACGCCAAATAGTTCATCGTCCCATCTGTATCCAAACTATCCAGACTGTTTTACGTTCTGGTTGTCCTTGTAAAAGACATGGTAACAGAAACTTATTTTTAAAGCATGGCGTAGATAATCGGTGTCAAGTTGCATAGAAATTTCAAGGCCGTGTCAAAAACTCGGACAAGATCTCCATGCCTAAGTTTAACAAACAAACTATAGAAATGGCTCACATGAGCCTATTACACTAAAAACTTGATACTTCGAAATAGTAGTAATCGTGAAATGATGCCATTTTAGACAGGTGGCTGCTTAAAGCAGAGTGAAAGTCATACAGAATGCTCCTAGGTGAGTTTTCTACATGACTTTCACTCTGCATTATGCCACCTGTCTTAAAAACCAATAATAATACTCGTTTTAGTGTTCAAAATATTGGGGTTTTACTGTGTTTCAAATCGTTGCCAGACACGAATGCATCTTTTGTTTGTCACTTCAAATGCTTATGTCGTGCTTAATATTTTCAATCGTGTGTCGTTGTGTTTAATAATCATCAATATGAATCTGTTATAATGAACAATTATACGCTTGAGTCCGTATAATGATTTGTTACAGGTGTACTAACTGATGTGAATTGCTTTTGTATGCAAAACTACTGTTTTATGCGAAAAAGTCAAGTTATGAAGAAATAGGGGAATTGGATTTAATACTTCATTTTTGAAAAGGTAACAAAGGTGTTTGGCCAAATAAATTTCGCTAGTTACTAACCTTAAACTGTTGTTTTTGTGAAACTGGAATCTGGTGTTTGTGTCAACTCAGGTTTTGGTTATTATCTAAATAAGGGAAACGTTCAACCGTTGAATGAAGAACCTGTTCCTAGAGACTTGCAAACCATATCATCCTGCCAAGTCTCCGATACAGACACTGATTTCCGGCGTTTTCAGATATATCATACAAAGTACAGTTACTCTATCGACACTTCGAAGAGGTGATTGTGATTTGGAGGAACTCTGATTGCAGTGAAGTGATACTTGGTAGGATAAGGGCTAATGTTGATAAAGGATAACTTTGCTCGGAGGTGGACAAACGCAAGACCACCGACTCCACGTTTCTTCCGACTCGTCGTTCAGAGACCTTTGTCAGTTCACCGCCAATGTCGCAAAAATGCACCACGACAAAGAGTGTAGCCCCGTATCAGACGCCGCCTTTTCAAGGCGGCGTCTTATCAGGGACTTCACTTTTTGTCTCAATCTCTAGTTCTAGATCTGTGGGTTATTCTTTTGAATTCTGTATTCATGTATCTCATTTCCTTATTTTACCAAATGATTTAATAAAATTGGGCTGCAGACGACAATTAGAAATATACAAAATTAATATAGATATTTAATATGCAATAAAGATACGGTATAACATTTTGAGAACATATGTACACATTTTACCACACATATATTGACTTTTACAATATACGTTTGCCTATATGCAATATACATATTTAGGCATATACACCACACAAGTGTTCATATACTGAAGTTTACATTTGACACGTCATTCAAAGTAGAAACAAAACAAAAAAATAATATTAGTGTAAGGTATCCATGCAAGTAAACTGATGCAGTTTTATGCTGATCATGCGTAGCGGGTGTGTTTTAAGACACCACACACGCTATCTAGTTTTATTCGCGTGAACCTGAATGATTCCACGTTTAAGCCCAGTCTTAGTTTCGCTTGTACAATTGGGCCGATGTTTCCATTGGAACCACAGCAAAGTCTCGCTAATGCGAATATATGAGTTTGTCCTAAATTGAGCTATCACATGCTTTAAAAATCCAGAATTACACTTCTTTTGAGTGGTCGTGTTAGCGAGTCTTTTCTGTATACAGTAAACCCTCTCTATAACGACCACTACTTTGCGTTAATTAGATGGTATTTAGTGCAGATGGCTGCTTAAAGCAAGGTGAAAGTTAAACAGAACGCTCCTATGGGAGCGTTCTGCTTTACTTTCACCTTGCTTTAAGCAGCCACCTGCCTTTAACACAAAATATTTGATGTAATTTAGTGGTCGTTATAGAGAGGTTTTACTGTAGTTTATCTACAGAATGTCAACTTAACAGTACAGCATATCTTTAGATGTCTAATTATTGGGCTGTACGGTAGGCGGTAGCTTGATGCACGTTAAACGTTAGAAAGTCCCTAAAGGAGCGTTGTAGTGTTTCTTTTTTCTGTACCTCAAAATGAAAATTAGATTTATCGAAAATATAGATCTGTGCAAGTCAATTCCAAACCACAGGTAGCATAGCTGGGACACTGTTGAATGTATGCTAACCTTAACATACCCAGCAAAGTTCTGTCTGTAGAGAATGTTGTCTTTCGCAGTGTTCAAGTTTGATTTACAATAAAACCTGCCTTAAGGGGCCATCAAACAGAGATTTTATTTGTAAGGCAGGTGATACATTTGTAGCTTAATGCAGGTCAAAAGTAATGCAAAAAGTTCCTATAGGAGCGATTTGAATTACTTTTGCCCTGCATAAAAGAGGCAGTACCTACAATGAACGCATATTTTCAATAATATCATAAAACTTAGTATTCGTTATGTTCAATGATTTTTATGATGAAGATTGGCAATACTATGGAAAAATGGTCCTGTGATAAAAAGTAAACATGATGAAGATTGTCAATAATATCGAGAAATGGTCCTGTGATAAAAAGTAAACCGTTTGCATCGATACTTATGTTTGTTCTACAACGAAATCTAATACCCGAGGTGAATAAATACTAATACATTGCCGAATAACATATCAAACACATGAAAGTTTTGTCATCTTCGGTGTTGATTCGGTTGGTATTTTTTGCGATATACTTCTTTTCATGATATAAACAAGTGCTTTATGTAATTGTTAGGCATTTTTAAACTCATTGCAAGTAGAGAGTATCACTTTAAGGCTCGTATGTTCAATTAATGAATGGCTGCTTAGGACAGGTTCTACTGTATCACGTAGTTTTGTTGTTGTTGTTGTTGTTGTTGTTGTTGTTTTTTCAAAAAATATGACCAGGTGTAGAACAGGAACACTCATTGCTGTTTAATTCACAACACGGCTTTACTAAAGGCAAATCCTGCCTTACAAACTTATTATTATTTCTTGAACAAATAACCCAAGCCATTGATGAGGGTAAACCAATGGATGTGATTTATCTAGACTTTAGTAAAGCATTCGACAAAGTGCCTCATCTTAGACTGTTACGTAAAATTGAATGTCATGGTATCTCTGGGGATGTAATGGCTTGGATAGGGGAATGGTTAAGAGGACGTCAACAAAGAGTTGTTCTAAATGGGGAACATTCAGGACTACAATATGTTTTATCCGGTGTTCCTCAGGGTTCGGTTTTAGGCCCAACACTTTTTCTCATATTCGTGAATGATATAGATAATGTAATAGCAAGTCATATACAAAAGTTTGCAGATGACTGTAAGGTGTATCGTTCAGTTTCAACTGATGTAGACATACAACTTCTACAGGAAGATATTGTAAAATTATGTCAATGGTCTAAAGATTGGCAAATGGTGTTTAATATAAAGAAATGTAAATCACTGCATATCGGCCATAATAATCCACATTATAATTACAAAATAGACGGTGACAATTTGCAACCTGTTACAGAAGAATCTGATCTAGGTGTTATAATATCTAGTGACTTAAAACCTTCCAAACAATGTGTTTGTGCTGTAAAAAAGGCCAATATGACATTAGGCATGATCAAGCGTCACATTATATCTAGAGATAAGAAGACCATTCTAAGACTGTATAAAGGACTAGTAAGACCTAAGTTGGAATATTGTATTCAGGCGTGGAATCCATCACTAATCAAAGATATTGAACTTCTTGAGCAAGTGCAGCATAGAGCAACTAAATTGATTCCTGAAATTGCACATTTATCATACCATAATAGACTTCAACAACTACACTTAACAACACTTGAATTGAGAAGACATCGCGGAGACCTTATTGAGACATTCAAAATCCTGAAAGGAAAAGAAGGAATTAAAATGGATAGTCTATTCACTCTGAACTCTTCAATAACTAGAGGAAATTCTTTGAAACTAAACAAACCACGAAACAGACTGAATGTGCGTCGGGACTGTTTCAGCCAAAGAATAATTAATGCTTGGAATCGGCTCCCAAATGCTATAATAGAGAAGGATACTGTTAATGGATTCAAGAATGCCATCGACCAACATCTTGAAGATTTATATGGGGTTTCCATGACTCGGTCGATTAACCCCTAGGCCGCACTCTTGGGTGTGGCTACAGGTATAACAGGTATAACAGGTTGCATCCTGATGAGACACCAATTTACTTGGCGCATAATCTAGATCCAAACTGTTGAAGATGGTGTAGTAAAGCGTTCGCTCATAGCAGAGAAGATGTTAAAGGTACCGTACACGTACGTGTTTTATCATAGCCAGGCTTAAGTAGCACAACGCTCGCTCATGCTTAAAATAGTCACGAGCTTGGGATTAAGTTTCAAGTAGTAAATAGAACGCTAAAGATTGTTTGCAAATCGTATGACCATTTTTTGATAGCTAGTCCTACGTTTGTTCTGAAGATTCGGGGTTTCAGACTGGAAAGCAGATTTGTATCTAGTCCTAATGACCATTATAAAAAATCAGTCAATTAATATGCATGAAATCATGAATCATTGTAGAAATATTCATGAGGTTAGCCCTTCGCTTGCTAATCGCGTCAATATACCAACCTGTAAATAGTGAAGACCCAGATGAGACAGCTCCTGCAGGAGCTGTCTCATCAGGGTCTGCACTATTTACAAGTTGATTGTGCAACCAGTGCACTCCACAACAGTGATTGCACAGCGAAATACTTGTACACAGTGAAGATATATGTAATTATACAACAGGGCATGGGTAAAGAAGGAGACATGTATTTTAAAATTCAGCAAGCGAAGGGTTAAAATTAAACTGATCGCAAAGCACTAAGTTTCTTGCAAATATATCTTACTTACCCTAAGTATTCGGACAGGAAAACTTAATCGAATAGTGTAGACCCAGATCAAACTGCCCCTGGAGGGTCTACACTATCTGCCCCTATGTCACTCTACTTAAAAGTTATTCAAATGAAAGGTGTTAGCTTGACCTCTTCAGCTTTACAAACTCACGGAGAGGGGTATTGGGTGTTAGGTTATTGGAGTATCATACTCCATTGCAAATGTATTTTAAGACTGCCGGATGTGTTCAGATAGATATAACGATATATAAAAACTTAGAACCTGTCTTAAATGGCCATCAAAATTATGTCTAATCATGGGTCTGTAAGGCAGGAGTTGGCTTAATGCAGGGCAAAAGTAATGCAGAAAGCTCCTACAGGAGCTTTCTGCATTACTTTCACCCTGCATTAAGCAACTACCTGCCTTTTTCGACTTGTTCAATAAATGAATGGCCGCTTAGGAGAGGTTCTACTGTATATATTTAACACGTGGGTATTCACGGATCTACATCTGGTTATATTGGTACCATGTTTGAACGACACATAGTGTTGATTCTGATCAAAGTGCTCCCTTAGGATGCTAGGAACTCTCTTATCAGGTTATACACTAATCGTAAAAGCTAGTAAAATAGTTCCCCGCATTCAAAGGCTTGATAATGACTGCATCTGTTTTCATTTTTGTTAACCAGTTGTTCCAGAAATACGCATTTGGAAACAGAGTAGACCCAGATCAGACATCTACTATTGGAGCCGTCTGATCAGGGTCTGCCCTGTTTGCTTATGAAATGATATATATATATATGATTCAACAGTTTCTACCAATGCCAAAACATGTGTCCATGTGTTATTATAACAATTAGTCTAAGTAATATTCACATGAATATTCATGGAGTAAAGGGTTAATATATCTGGGTCCATGCTTATAAAGCTTTTAGTTGAGTCTGAGTTTCGTTCTCAGGCTTTTGATTGGTCAGATTTGAGTTCTCAAGCTTTTGATTGAAGCTTGAGAACGATCTCAGACTCAACTAAAAGCTTTATAAGCATGGACCCTGATATACGATACATCGCACATAAAGCCTACAGAATGTGAATATTTTGCAGACCCGTCTTCTGTTCCATATAGTACCCTAATTATATTAACACTTTACTCAATAAATAAGCCTTTCTACGGCTTTGCAAACAGGGTAGACATAGATCAGACGGCTCTTACAGGAGCTGTCTGATCAGGCTCTGCACTGTTTGCTTATGATAAAAAGATATGATTCAACAGTTTCTGCCATAGCCAAAAATGTATGTGTCTATGAGCTATTGTGACAATTAATCTAAATAATTTCATGATGTCATTGTTTCTGACAGGATTAAGTATTTGGACACTAAATCATCCAATTATGTCATTGTTTGTGACAGGATTAAGTGTTTGGACACTAAATCATCCAATTGTATCTACAGCAGAATAAGTTTATCTGGCAAACAATAAACTACATGGTAGTAAGTAGTATAGACCCTGATCGAATTGCTCTCCCATGAGTCGTTTGGTCTGGGTTTGCAATATTTGCCTGTGTTTCTCTGTTGGAATTCCTAGTGAAATTATATTACAGTAAAACCTCTCTATAACTGCAACTAAATTGTTTTAATTAGTTGTTTAGGATGGGTGGCTGCTTAAAGCAAGGTGAAAGTAAAACGGAACGCTCCTATAGGAGCGTTTTGTTTTACTTTCACCTTGCTTTATGCGGCCACCTGGCTTTGGCACAGAATACTTGATGGAATTTAGTGGCCGTTATAGAGAGGTTTTACTGTATGTCATACAGTAAAATCCCTCATAACCGCACGTTACAAATTAGTATCAAAACCGGTCCTCCAGACAGGTGACAGCTTAATGCAGGTTGAAAGTCATGCAGAAAGCTCCCAGAGGAGCTTTCTGCATGAATTTCGCCCTGCATTAAGCAGTCACTTGCCTAAGAAAGACCTCAAATATACTTTAATAAAATTCCGGTTTAGAGAGGTTCTTCTGTATATAATTGTTTGTATTATATGTTCTATACTTTGTAGACATAAACAGGTCCCTAAGACTTCCCAAGACTGTGCTTCCATATAATGGTTATAGAAGCTGCACAAGATGACGAAGATGGTTCCCATGACAGCCAAGGTCCACTGAATCCCAATCTTTCTGTAAAAGTGGACTATTCCGACGACGAGTCCGACGAACTTTTCTGTGAACGGTCACCATTGCTAGTGCCAGGTCGCCGACGCACGTCCACGATCTCCAGTCATCTGTCCGTTACCCGGCCAAGGTCACTGTCGTTATGGAATTTATCAAGGTCACAAAAAATGATCCTGGTGCTAACGTCCTTCACCGACCTGCTAGCCTACCTTAGTGTATCCGTCATGGCTCCGTTCTTCCCGGAGGAGGTAGATATAATAGCACATCTCTACAATGGTCATTAATTGAATAAACATGAGGTTGTTTAACTCAGGCTGCCAAATATTGTATATTGTTAGAACATTTGAAAGCAGTTTTGATCCAGATGAAATGTCGAGTAACTCGGCGTCTTATCAGAATCCAAACTGTTTGATACTTTGATTGTGTTTCCGAAACAAAAGAGGAGAAGTCTGAACAAGGAAAAATAATGCGACAATAGAGGGCATGCAGCATAAGCATGTGGCTTCTTAACTCATTCCCTCCTAGACTATTTTAGACCCAACCTCTTTGAATAAATCTACCGAAAAAGAGCATTAACTATAAAATAAGAGATTTTTTAATTATCCAGTTTGAAACCACTGTGATAAATAGAGCATTCACGATGGTTTTCAAAAATGACTTTAACCCATTTGCGCCCGGTGGATTCTTTCATGTTTATACATAGGAGTTCTACATTTTTATCTAAGGGCCCAGTCCCACTAGGCCTTACGACCCCTTAAGATCTGTTTACGATTGCTAGCGATCCCTGGTCGCCGATATTCGCACGAAGGTCGCACGACAAGTCTGTTAATCGCGGGTGGTCTTCAGTAATTGTTGGTAATCGTTTCTAATCGTGCGACCAATTTCAGTTGTAGTTCAGTCGTAGAGAGATTGTTGATCAGGTACAACAAACTCAGGGCCCAGTCTCACTAGGCCTACGACCACTTATGACCTGCTTACGATTTCTAGCGACCTCTTGTCGCCGATATTCGTACGGAGGTCGCACGACAAATCATTGATAATCGCGGGTGGTCTTCAGTAATCGTTGGTAATCGTTTCCAATCGTGCGACCAACTTCAGTCGTATTTCATTCACAGAGAGGTTGTTGATCATGCACAACAACCTCCTTACGATCGAACTGGTCGCCGGTATTCTTTAAGAGGTAATCTTAGAGAGTTTTAGCTAATCGTGCGATCGTCGTACGAAGGTCTCCAACAATCTTTAACTGGTCATTGGTGATCTTCCCTACACTCGTACGACTATCAGCGACCTTTCTACAATTACCTACGACTGTCGTGCGATCACCAGCGACTGCCTAAAGATTATCTTCGACTAGGCATAGACCATGTGACCAAACAATAGGTCGGAAGTGATTGTGGAACCTTCGTACGAATACTAGTGACTTGGCGCACGATCGTCAACAACCTGTCTTACAGTGGTCGCAGATGCATCGCCAATGTGACTGCGAATCATTTTTTTGAATTTAGTCGCCGACAATCGCAGTCGATCGCCGGTTTCAGAGGTCTCAGAGGTTGCCAGTGGTCTTTAACGATCGCAAGCGCTAGTGGGACTGTAGCCTTAGGGGTGCCTGGCCTAATTTTTCAATTTCGTTTTGTTTTTTATTGAAATTCCTACACTGTTTGCTTATGTCCCACATATGGGCTCGTTGGAATAAATGGGTTAACAAAATGCGTCAGTAGGAGAGAATGGTTTAATTAATACAGGACGAATATAATGAAATTTAAATGTTTCTTCAATTCGCTTATTAACCCTTGTTCCGCCGATTGCGACCTGGCTCACGTTTGCAAACAGGTTGGGTTCAAATGAGAGGCCGGGTATCACCGAGTACCAGTACTTTAACCCTTTCCGTGTTCTATATTTATCCCAAATTTCAATACCTGAATATACATGGACAAAATAGTTATAATGAAATATGAAAGGATGAATAGTGTAGCCATTTTAGAAAGTAAAGAAACAAAACTATCAAATTCCATTAGCAAACAGAGCAGGCCCTGATCAGCCGTCTGATCTGGGTCTGCAAATGCGTGAAAAAGCGTGTAAAGGAAGGAAATGGTTAAAGGATGAAGGAATTCAAAGAGGGTACTTCAGAGTTTGAATCCCCTCTCAAAGCCTCCATTGATCTACGGACACTGAATTTGTACCTCTCCAGTATCTTTCACGTACGTCATAGGTCAGAAAAGAGTCGTGAATGGTAGAGTGAATAAGATAAAACCATCTGAACCAGTTTAACACCATGCTTGATTCCCTACTTTATATATAATAATCCCCCTCTCTCCAACTGTCTCCCCATGTCTGTCCCTCTGTCTCTCTCTCTTTCTGTCTGTCTCTGTCTGTCTGTATATGTCTGTATATCTCTCTCTCCGCCTCTCTATCTCTGTCTCTGCCTCTGTATGTCTGTCTCTGTATGTCTCTCTATCTCTATGTTTCTCTGTGTCTCTTTGTCTCCGTCTGTATGTGTCTCTGTGTCTCGCTGCGTCTGTCTCTGTCTGTCTGTTTGTCTGCCTCTATGCCTGTCTTTCTCTCTGTCCCTGTCTCTCTCTGTCTCTCTCTGTATCTGTCTGTCTTTGCTTGTTTCTGTCTCTGTCTGTCTCTGTATTGCTATGTGTCGCTCTGTGTCTGTTTCTCTATGTATCTCTGTGTATCTCTCTGTCTGTCTGTCTGTCTGTCTGTCTGTGTCTACCTGTGTCTGTTTCTCTCTGTCTGTCTCTCTCTCTCTGTCTCTCTGTGTCTCTGTCTGTCTCTGTCTCTCTGTCTGTCTCTGCCTGTCTGTCTGACTATATGTCTGTCTGTCTGTCTGCCTCTCTGTCTCTGTCTCTCTCCGTCTCTCTCTCTCTCTCTCTCTCTCTGTGCCTGTCTCTCTCTGTTTCTCTCTGTATGTCTGTCTGTCTGTCTCTGTCTGTCTGTCTGTCTGTCTGTCTGTCTGTCTGTCTGTCTGTCTCTCTCTCTCTCTCTCTCTCTCTCTCTCTCTCTCTCTCTGTCTCTCTCTCTGTCTCTCTCTCTGTCTCTCTGTTTGTCTATCTCTCTCTCTGTGTTTGTATGTCTCTGGTGTATGTCTGTCTGTCTGTCTGCCTCTGTCTCCCTGTTTCTGTCTCTCTCTGTGTCTCTCTGTCTTTCTCTGTCTGTCTGTATCTCTCTCTGTCCCTCTCTGTATGTCTCTTTGACTGTCCGTCTGTCTGTCTGTCTCTTTCTGTCTGTCCATATCTCTCGCTCTCTCTGTGTCTTTGTCTGTCTGTCTCTCTGTCTCCCTCTTTGTCTCTCTCTCTGTCTATCTCCGTCTCTGTCTCTGTCTCTGCATCTGTCTCTGCATCTGTCTCTGTCTGTCTCTGTCTGTCTCTCTCTGTCTCTCTCTCTGTCTCTGTCTCTGTCTCTCTCTCTCTGTCTGTCTCTGTCTGTATGTCTGTCTGTCTCTGTCTCTGTCTCTCTGTCTGTCTCTGTCTGTCTCTCTCTCTGTCTCTCTCTCTCTCTCTCTCTCTCTCTCTCTGTCTCTGTCTGTATGTCTGTCTGTCTCTGTCTCTCTGTCTGTCTCTCTCTCTGTGTCTCTCTCTCTGTCTCTCTCTGTCTCTCTCTGTCTCTCTCTCTCTCTCTCTGTCTCTCTCTGTCCCTCTCTCTGGTTCGGACAGATTGACGAGGTTTGAGGGGAGATGTGGGCGTGGTGCTGTGGGTGGATGGGTATTGATTCTACTGTCCACGATTATGGTTTCATTCTGGTATTGCTGTGCTAGTTGTTTCGACTTTTTTATTATGCCCATGTACCTGTGTAAATATGGGACTAATATGTGGTGAAGTCAAATACAGTAGAACCAAGCGACCATTCATTGAACATTAATGTCTTAAAAGTAGGTTATTGTGTAATGCAGGGCAAAAGTAATGCAGAAATCTCTGAGAGCTTCCTGCATTACTTTTTATCTACATTAAGCTATCACCTGTCTTACAGACCCATAAGACGTCTTATTGATGGGGGTTTAGAACAGGTTCTACTGTATCACCTGACCGCTTAGAACAGGTTCTACTGTAACACCTGTTCGCATCCAGATTAGATGGAAAGATAATAGTCATATCGTTAGACTCCAACATGGTCAATACTAAAACACTAAGCGTTTCATGCGATAATGCAGAATGCATATTTTGCAAATACGAATTTACCCCGTGCACAACGATATTCTGTTAAAAAACAAAGACCTATGATATTGCATGTATAGGTCTTTGTCAAAAAGGACTTTTTTGTTGTGTAACATTATATTTTTGAACACTTCGTGACTAAACGTGAAAGACAGTGTTTGTACCTGTAATTTTATCACAACGCCTACAGGTAAAATGTTTTGCTATCATAACTTATCTTCCACATCGTACACAATGCATGCAGTAGAACCTGTCTTAAGCGGTCATTTTATTTATTGAAAATAGTAGTCTTAAAAAGCAGGTGGTTGCTTAATGCATTTAGCAAAGGTAATGCAGAAATCCCTACCGAAGGCCCACAGGAGCTTTCCGCGTCACTTTAAGTAACCACCTGCCTTAAATTCCCATAATTAGACCTGTTTTGATGGCGGCTTAAGACAGGTTCTACTGTATACAAAACTCCTCTATTGCGACCACTTTACGAAAAGTACGTGTCTTTAAATGCAGCTGATTACTTAATGCAGGGCTAAAGGATAGTAGAAAGCTCCTGCAGGAACTTTCTGCATAATATATGCCGTGCATTAAGCTACCATCTGCATTTAAGACACAGAATTTGATTTATTTTTGTGTGGTTGCTTATGAGGGGGATTTAACCCTTTCCTCCATAAATATGCCTTTCTACACCTTTGTAATAGTCACTTCTTGAAACCATTGTGATAAATAGAGCATTTGCTCCTATAGGAGCAAATGCTCTAAAAAAAAATTTATCACAATGGTTTTAAATTACAAAATTCTAAAAGTTTCCTTTTCTCTAGTTAATTCACCTTTTCGGTAGATTTAATCAAACTGGTTGGATCTAAAAATAGCCTATGAGGGAATGGTTTAACTGAACAATATCCTGAAATAAAGTGTCAAACAGTGGGGGGCCCTGATGAGTAACTCTGAACGTTCAGGGGTTTTACCACATACTTAATTACCCCTTTACTTCATGAATATTCATGTTAAAAATAACAATTGCATCATAAAAATTAATTAGGTGATATTGTATGAAGGCATATGAATATAGAAGGCTATGGTAGAAACTGTAGAATCAGATCTATATCATTTCATACGCAAACAAAGCGGACCATGACAGACGGCTCCTACAAGAGCAGTCTGATCTGAGTCTACTATGTTTGAAAAGGCGTTATAAGGCATCTCTATGGAGAACAGTGTTATACACTATACTTTGTGTGTATTTGTTATAACCTTTGTAAATACAGTAGAACCTGTCTTAAGTGGCCATAAAAAAAAATCTAATTATTAGTCTGTTAGGCAGGTGGTAGCTTAATGCAGGGAAAGTATTAGGAGGTTAAGCTATCATCTGTTCTTAAGACCGACCTTTATACTAAGTTGAACGTCCGGTTAAGAGGAGTGTTACTGCACCTTTGACCTGATACGAAATTATTTGACCGATATAAATTATTCTTTATATTATATAATCATGTCATATTAAATCATTGTCCGAAAATGAATTCAATAACAAATGATTATAGATTTGTTTACTCCCTCCCCTGTCCTATACTTAATCAGTAGTCCAATAACTAATTAATTATGGACAAAATAGTTATAACGAAATTGGAAGGTGGAGCATTGTCGCCATGTTAGAAGGTAAATAAATAGATCTATCAACTTCCATCAGCAAACAGGAGCCGTCTGATCTGGGTATTCTCTGTTTGCAAATACAGTAAAACCTCTCTATAACGACCACTTATTTGTGTTAATTAGTTGGTATTTAGAGCAGGTGGCTGCTTAAAGCAAAGTGAAAGTAAAACGAAATTAGGAGCGGTCTGTTTTACGTTCACCTTGCTTTAAGCTGCTATAGGAGCGTTCTGTTTTACGTTCACCTTGCTTTAAGCTCCTATAGGAGCGTTCTGTGTTACGTTCACCTTGCTTTAAGCACCCACCTGCCTATAACACAAATACTCTATGTAATTTAGTGCCCGTTATGGAGAGGGTTTTTTTCTGTACGTGAAAAGACATTTACATGAAGGAATGGGTTAAGCTGTTACATGATGAGAAGGCTAGTTCAATGGAAGAAAACAACAACACGGGACACCGTTTTTGCGGTTAAGGAGTGTTATCATTAGATATCATCAGTTATATTCACAACAAACTTGACCGCTGAGTATCACTCAACATAATTAGCTACTTTAATAACCCTAAATACTCAGACACTCAATATTTCATATCCATGGGGTTTTGTAATGTTAAATAAATCATTTTTTGCTCCCTTTTAGTAACTTTAAACTAGACTGACATACAGCAAAACCTCGTTAACCAGAACACTAATATAAATATCATTATTGGTCCTTAAGAGACATGACAGCTTAATGCAGGGTGAAAGTCATGCAGAAAGCTCCCCTTTCCTCTAGGAGTTTTCTACGTGACTTCCACTCTGCATTAAGCAGCCATCTGCCTAAAAAGTTGTCAATTCTTCCGTATTTAAAATTCGAACTAACGAGATTTTACTGCAAACAATGCAGACCCTGGTCAAACTATTCCTTCTGATGCACTTGATATGGGTCTGCACACTTTGTCAAGGTTTGTTTGTCCGAATACGTGGAGTTAGTATGGTAAGTATGGACATGGGTACAGAGACTGGTACGAAGGGGTTGGCGACGATAAGTGACACCAGAAGGTCGTGAAGCGGACACAATCTTTTCTTGGCGTGTCCAATCTGTGTGATTACTACCATGATATTTAATCAACATATGAACCTTTAACGTCATATGCACATATTTCCATGTATTTGCAAACAGAGCAGACCCAGATCATACAACTGTAGGATCTGTCTGATCAGGATCGGTTCTGTTTTCTTAAAAAATAGATTTGAGTCTACGGTTTCTATACCTTTCAATACATATACATTGTATAGACCCGATAGGAACTTTTTTTTCCGGGTCGTGTTTTTCTCGTTTTTCGGAGTGGTTTAAGGTTCAAATAGATAGTTTTAGGCCAGTTGAACATACTTCGATCACAATTTTTTTTTTTTTTTTTTTTGGGGGGGGGGGGGGGGGGGGTTTCCATGGATGAGTCCAAGCATGCGTCGAGCACCTTTGCTGATAAATAGTCATGATGCGATTATTTCTTTCATGAATATTCAACAGGGAAAGGGTCAGATTCATCGCTGTTTATTCATTAACCATTTCCTTCATATAAACGTGTTTTCACGCATTTGCAAACAGAGTAGACCAAGATCATACGGATTCTATAGGAGCCGTCTGACCAAGGTCTGCTCTGTTTGCTAATGGAATTTGATAGATCTGCTTCTTTACTTTCTAAAATGGCTACAATACACTGCTTTCCCTATTCCATTTTAACTATTTTGTCCATGAATAGTCTGTAGGTATTGAAATTTGGAATAAACATAGAACAGGGAACCAGGGTTACACGCATTTGCAAACAACATTTGTAGTTCAAATGAGAAACCTAAGCACTTACTCTACCTTGTAAAGGTGTCAAAAGCCGTCACAGTGGAGTAAAACGTTTGTAACCAGTCGGTTGCAATGTGTTGCTTACTTTCAACTCGTTCAAGCTTTGGAGAATTATTGACTTAGTGTCAAACAGTATGGATCCTGATGAGAAACCGTACACTGCAGACCCAGATCCAACGGCTCCTGATTGAGCGATATTTGATTAAGATATACAGCCGACTGTAAATGTACAATCGGCTGAGCGGTCATTCGGACTGAAAGTAGACTCTAACTAGGTACTTTTTTTAAAATTTTATATTCACCATTTGCTACTATGTCAGTTTAAAAAGTTAATGCTAACTCGAATGATTCAGTTTGTCAAACTGGTGGAGAAAGTGAATTGTGTGTCCTCGTGCTTAATTACTTTAATTTTTATAATGAAACATGAACACAAGTTGTTTCTGCCATGACACAAACTGTAGACTCATATCTATATTATATCATAAGTAAACAGCACAGACCCGGATCAGACAGCTCCTACAGGTATTATCTGATCTGGGTCTACTCTGTTTGCAAAGTCATAGAAAGGCGTATTTATGGAGTTTAGATAAACAGGACAGTCAAAAATAAAAAAAGATACAATTGAATCAGGCGTTTGGACTAATTTTGATTCCATTTGATTCCATTTCGTGTCTATGACATCAAACTACAGTAGAAACTGGCTTTAAACGGTCATCAAACATATGTCTAATTATGGTTCTGTAAGGCAGGTGGTAGCTTAATACAGGACAAAAGTAATACAGAGAGCTCCTATAGGAACTTTCTGTATTACTTTTTCCCTGTATTAAGCAACCACCTGCTATTTGATATCCCTGTGTCCAATTAATACAAGGTAGCTTAAGAAAGGTGATACTGCAGTGCCAACTAGACTTATTCAGCTTTACAGACCAATTGAAAGATGACATTGGGTGTCCTAATACTTAGTGCAATTAGGACATTTTGGGTTGTACATGTGTACGTGTATGTGTATGTGTGCAGGGTCAAACAATTGCTCTTGCTATGAACACTTACAAAGATCACTAATGGTGTAAGTAGAACATTAAATGGAACACATGTTTAATGGAACGGCACAGATGCGTAACATTCCTCGGTCGTTAGGAATGTTTTATTTATGTACACCTACTATGGCTTGAAGTACCATCATTTTCACAATTCTTATCTGGAAAAATATGTACATGGCATTAGTACAGATGTAGTCTTATCTTTAGATTTCCAAATGTTTGTAAGGGGTTTGTTTATATTTCACATGATAGAATCAATTAGATTCATCATCTCAACGCACTGTGACACTCTGATATGATATCCTAGTTACTATATAGTGGGGCACCAGATGTCTTCTCTCTACTTGTTTTGTAGAAATGGATTATTGAATTTTGAAATATTTTGATAACTTGAAAATAGACTGACATAGTAACAAATAGTGTACACCCTGACCAATCGGTTCCTTTAAGTTTGTTATAGGGATAAGTGGGGTACATTGATTTGATCTTCAGTATGAGAGGCATTTAACCCACTTGTACCCAGTGCTCCTTAAAATGGACAGGCAAACAGTGTAGACCCAGATCAGAGAGCTCCTGAAGGAGTCATCTAATCAGTGTCTGCACTGTTTGCTGTATCTATCAATGTCCATGGCTTACACTTATACGTGGTTGCTCTGCAACCCCCCCCCCCCTTCACCTCAAATGAAAATGGAAGGCCTCCAAATTAAGACGGGTTTTCCTTAAATAATATGGGCATAAATGGGTTAAACCTATACCATTCTTCCTAGTATAGTACATGTCCCACTACAGTAAAACCTCTCTATACCGGACCTTCAATTAGTCTAAATATCGATCTTGGGCACAGGTGGCAGCTTAATGCAGGGTGAAAGTCATGCAGAAAGCTCCTGGAATAGATGTCTGCATGTCTTTCATCCTGCATTAAGCGGTCATCTGCCTAACGTATTTACTAAATAGTGGTTGTACGCACTAACTTCTGAGTTGGAGTCTGATTTCATTCTCAAGCATCTGGTTGGTCAGATTTTAAGCTTAGCTTTGAACTCAGACTCTGGCGGGTCACGATTAGAAACTGATAGAGTGCTGTGGGTCTTAGTATTGATTAGACTTTTTGTATGGAATCAGTTTTTGGCGATTGAAATTCTTCTGTTTTACGGCCAGTTCAGTTATACGATACAAGCGTTTCTTTCCATTATAATGGACAACAGCTATATTTATGTGTTGGCGATGTGCGCGAAACATTTCAGCGAATGTTCATGACGTATTTAATTAAATGTGAGGAAAACATTCCCACAGTGACTTATTCAACCAATTAACTCTCGCGATTTCATAAATGAGATATAGGCAAATAGTGTAGACCGAGGAGAATTGGGATCTACACAGTTTACTGTGCCAATTAATGTCCAAATGAAAACCGAAAATGTTTCATAATTTTTATATTTATTGTAAATCTATTGTAAATCTTTCATTGTCTGGATAGATAATCATGCGGAGTGTTCCGATTATTGATTTCATCCATGTACAGCGCTTTTGAACGCACATATCCTGTGTGAAAAGAGCGCTATATAAATTAAGAAATAATAAATTCATACCAGTGTTTTATCGTGCAATCGAACACTGGTAGGAGTTGAGATGCGTATTAATTAAATCACGAGGCCGATAGGCCGAGGGATTTAATTATAAGCATCTCAACGACTACCCGTGTTCGATTGCACGATAAAACACTGGTATAGATTTATTATTTCGATTCTAACACTTCAATTTAACTATAATTTGCACCGCCACAACGGCACAACGTTTCTTGTCGTACGAATTTTCGAAGCCATATTACGTCACGTTAAGCTGTTACAGCGCGTGCGGTGTTTTTATTGAGAATTCAAACATAGATAGATTCTTTGTTTATGTAGATGTGTGCGCGAGGTGTGTTAGAATGTGGTATAATAATAATAATAATAATAATAATAATAATAATTCCATTCATATTCGTTAAACTCCAATAAAGCGACTGCAAAAACCGATATCTACTTCTGGATCATAAACGCTAGTGGTAGCTTAATTAATGCATGACATGCAGAACAATCACACAGGAACTTTGTGCATTACTTTTGTCCTGCATTAAACTACCATCTGCTTTTAAAGACTAATAGAATCAAGCATGGGTTTTGTTAAAGACGGGGGTTTCTATACCCGAAGTTGGTCTGTTCCAGTCGGAAACGAGCTTTAGCGAGTTTCCGATAGGAACAGACCAACCGAGGGTATAGAAACCCCCGGCTTTAACAAATCCCATGCTTGATTATTTTTCTCGCTGAAATACGCCCTAAAACCAAGTAAATTAACGAATTTTGTGAAGTACTACTTTACATTGCGTAATACGACTTCCATATCTAATAGCAACAAACCGCAGCATAACTTTAGGCGTGACACCAAAATGACGTCATTTGTTATGACATCCACAAACGTAAGTTTTGGCGTAAAATATAAATGACTGAGTGACTACAAAACAACGTCTTCGGTTAATTAAATAGGCTTTTAAAATGCTTATATGATAAATAGAATTTCATATTCGTGCTAATTACTAATATTAATTTCAATTCATAAGGTTGTTGCCTATAGAAATGTTGGTATAATTCTGTAAGAGTTCCTTCCCTTGTATTGATATTACCCAATCGCGCGTATGAATTCACTAGTCACGGGGTGTTCCAGATAAGGATTTCTAGTACGGCTATTTTTAGTAACTCAGCTTATCTAGCACGGCTGAGAAGCGAGAAACATATTTGGGTAATATCAATACAAGGGAAGGAACTCTTACAGAATAATACCGACATTTCTATAGCCAACAACCTTATAAATTAAAATTAATAAAGTAATTAGCACGAATATGGAATTCTATTTATCATAAAACATTTTAAAAAGCCTATTTAATTAACCGAATACATTGTTTTGTAGTCACTCAGTCATTTATATTTTACACCAAAACGTAACGTTTGTGGTTGTCATAACAAATGACGTCATTTGGTGTCACGCTTTTAAGCTACAGTTTGTTACTATTAGATATGGAAGTCGTATTACGCAATGTAAAGTAGTACTTCACGAAATCCGTAATTTACTTTGTTTTAGGGCGTATTTCAGAGAGAAAAATAATCAAGCATGCGTTTTGTTTAAAGCCGGTGGGTTCTATACCCTCGGTTGGTCTGTTCCTGTCGGAAACTCGCTAAAGCTCGTTTATTAGATCTAGACGGAAATAAAATGGGTTTACCAGTCCTGAGGATAAACGATTTTAGACTGATTTTTGAGAAAACTGAATTTCTGATTTTTTCGAATGCAGCTTAATGTGATAATGTACAGATTGACAAAATTACAATTGACAGTGTGTTCTGGTGAATACATATAATCGTTTGGAGTTCGTTTGTCATTCCAGGCATTGAAGAAGGATGTGAGTAGCACGCTGTCAGGATGGATATTTGGAATATCGCCCTTCACGCAGTTCCTAATTTCTCCCATTATCGGCAAAGTAGTAAGTAAATGTATTGTTTTCATAACTTTTACTGTCATTTGGAAGTATACATTTTCATAATTTCGTGGTACATGTACATTGTATTATGGCATGTTTTGTTGCAAATTCAATAATTAGATAACATTTATATGCAATCATGCGCATTTTTAACCCTTCGCTTGCTGAATTTTAAAATGCATTTCTCCTTCTTTACCCATGCCCTGGTGTATAATTACATATATCATCACTGTGTACAAGTATTTCGCTGTGCAACCACTGCTGTGGGGTGCACTGGTTGCACAATCAACTTTTAAATAGTGCAGACCCTGATGAGACAGCTCCTGCAGGAGCTGTCTCATCTGGGTCTTCACTATTTACAGGTAGGTATATTGACGCGATTAGCAAGCGAAGAGTTAAAATGTCTACATTTCATCATGTATGCAATAAGTAACAGTCAGTACATTGCTATGACTGTATGTAATGTTGTATGTCGGGAAACAAGATTATGTGGAACATCTTACTTTATATATACACTACTACGTAACAACATTATTCCAAAAGCAATATTAAACCTCTACTCCATAAATACGCATTTCTAAGCCTTTGTAAACAGAGTAGATCCATATCACACCACCCCTGGATATATAGGATCCGTCTGATTAGGGTATCTGCTTATGAAATAAGGCGGCATCTGACCTGGGACTTCACTGTTTTCTGTATTATTTTAGCCCAAGCATACATGTTTTTAAAAACAAATATTTTACTAATATACCTTTATTATTGAGTTTAGAATTATATTTAATATGAAATTATTATTGCAGACGACACTTTTAAATTTGGCACCAAAAGCGTAAATCTCAACATTTAATATGCTTTAACTCTTTACCCGATGAATATTCATGCAAGAAATATTGACATCATGAATATTTATTAGTTGATTTTTATTTTGTTGTGGCATATATGCATTGGATGTTTTTGATATTGGTAAAAACGGTATCAAACCGTTATCTATATAATTTCATTAACAAACAGAGGTAAAGGGTTAGATGCAGCAATATAACACTGTGAGATCCTTTTTTTACTCATTCGCTTGTTTGTCCACTAATGGATGTGTGTGTGTGTTTTCTATACATATATTTCAGATTCCATATTTTTTTATATACATGTATGTCAGATTGCACATGCGTTCCGTGTCTTAGTTATATGTATGTATGTTTCAGATATGTCCTACATAATGTATATATGTTTCATATTCCACACATGTTCGATATGTGTTAAATGTATATTTAAAGATATTTCCGACTCATTCTATGCCTGTTTCAGATTCCACACGTGTTCGTGTTATATGTATATTTTAGATTTTTATGTCTATTTCAGATTCCATATGTTGGGGTTAACTTTATGTACACCTCGGGAGTATTTGTTTACAGTTGTTGCACTGTTCTATTTGGGTAGGTATAAACGGCACATATCCGTCTCATCAATGAGCTGTAAGACAGCATACTAATTTTGTGATGGCTGCCGTCTTAATACTCTGCCGAGATACCGTTAAAACCGAAGGTAGCTCGATATTACCATTTAAAGTACACAAATGTGAACTTATATCTTGAGAAACATTTGGCATCGGCTTTTGCAACCGTGTTGGCACAGACCGACTGATGTATGTTTGACAGTCATGTTTGTTTTCAGTCAAATTAATTGATGAGGTTGATAAACAATATAACAACGAATGCGAGATTCACATACAGTGAACAGAGAAACTTCGATACATACGCCATTGTACACATACATCACGTTTGCAATACAAATTTGCTGCATAAAAGGGCAATTAACCTTTCAGAGTGGAATAGCCCATCAGTGTTTAAATATAGGGTCCATTCAGTATATAAGGCAGAAACTTTCTGGAGTATTTTGAATCATGACACTATACTCTCTACCAATACTAGCATATCTTGTGTCCATATGTCATAAAAATTAGCTAATAAATATTCATGATGGCATTATTTCTTACACGAATATTCAACAGGGAGATGGTTAAGAAAAACGTTACTATGACCAATATGGAACAAAATTCGAAGGCTAAGTGGGGATGACTTTGATAAATGTTTTGTCTTGTCATCTAAGCTGTAACCCATTCTCTCATATTGAAACCTTTTGATGCCTATGTAAGGGTTTCTTTTTGAACCCAGTGTGATATAGGAACAAATGCTCTATTTATCACAACAGTTTCAAAACTATAAAATTCTAAACTGTTCTGGGCAGCATGCACCCAGACCCCTCTAGCAACGGTGTGTGCATTTCATGTGGATTCGGCCATGCTGATGATAGCTGTAAGGCAACAATCAGTAAGTACTAAAGTACTATGTACAGTATGTACTATCATCATTTTAAATCATGGAATACATTGAGATTGTATGTGATAAACTGCAATATTAACTACATTTGTAAATATACATATACAGTAAACCCCCGCTAATGCGACCACCTAAAAGAGGTATAATTATGCGTGGTAGAGACAGGTGGAAGCTTAATGCAGGACAAAAGTAATGCAGAAAGCTTTCTGCATTACTTTTGTCCTGCATTAAGCAACCTTATGCTTATAAAGACCACCATGTTTATTCATTAAGTGGTCGCATTAGAGGGGTTGTACTGTATCCTAATATGCAGGTCTATAACTGGTCATGGTCTTTAAACATTTACCTGATGAATATTCAATAGGTTTGGATTGCCTACCCCCCCCCCCCCCCCCCTAAAGGCACCTCAAAAGTACACTTAATTTTATAAAGCCTATTAACCACACTAGGACTTTGAAACAAATTAACTTTTGTCAAAAAAAATCTCGTCATCAGATTCAATTTTAAAATATATATTCATTATCACAAATACACCATTACTTAAGACAGATTAAACAGATATATCCCTTTACCTGCAAATGTTTTACCTTTCAGTTTTCTGCAGTATGTCCCCACAGAGGGTGGTAATGTGGTATTCATTACACTTGCCTTCGCTACTCAAGTGCTCAAATCTATCGGTATTACGGCAGCCGCTACTTCCTCATTCGTTCTATGTGTTCAGCAGTTTCCTGATAATGTCGCCACGGTACTGGTAAGTGATAATACTGGTAAGTGATAAATGGTAATGAAAGAAATGACGAGGTCCTCTACATCTGTCACATGAAAGCAGTCTAAATATAGTTTGGACTGCATTATGACAAGTCTTCATGAAATAGACGAAGCCAGTCTATTTCATGAAGACTTGTCATTGGCAGTCTAATCGATTTCGAAACTTCTGTGGCATTGGCCGATCAGAGTTGGTTATTCAGTTTGTCCTTTTTCGTGAAGATTGGACTATTGTCGCCAAAATGAAACTGGTTTAAAATCGGTTAGACTGCTGCCAATGACAAGTTTTTATGAAATAGACTGCACGGAGCGTAAGCGAAGCGACAGTCTATTTCAAGAAGACTTGTCATAATACAATCTAAACAATCTTTAATTCTTGGATTTAATTGAAAATCCATAAAGTAGAAATGACATCATGAATATTTATAGGCTAATGTTTTATAATGGTATCTGATCATGCCGTTTTCAACCATAACAGAAACTGTAGAATCAAATCTTTATAATTTAATAAGCAAAGAAAGCAAACCCTGATTTGACAGCTCCGACTGGAGCCTTCTGATCTGGGTTTACTCTGTTTGCATTTATAGGCATTAAAATGCGTATACTGTATGTTAGATATGTGTTAAGACCGGGGGTAGCATAATTTAAATACAGCAGTCACCTGCTTTAAAATATACCCATCTGTATCAAGTGGCTTCCATAGACCAGACAGGTTCTACTTTATATTAATGTTTCAATCTCCTGAATAGAAGATTGTGTATCAAACCTGAATGAAATACACTTCCATTGGTTGTAAGAGTTTGTTCATTGTGATTCTACATTAAATGACTATTAATGTAATGAATGGTACTAAAGAGAAATTACCAACAATACATCGGGAGTACAATGGGAAGAGAAGATACTGTTTGGGAAGTAGAGAAACTGTGACAGCTAGTACATGTATATTGAACAATTATCCTTGAACTCTTGCACCAATTGAATATACAAGTTATTGCACTAATTTCAGAAAACTACACAATTTACAAGCACTAAACTTAAACATATTTAAAAATACATCTTATTGGGTTTTGAATGTTACGCAATAAAAATAACTCAAAAGTTGCAACTAGTGTGTTGTATACCCTGATATGAAGGCTCCCATGAGTAGAAGCATTCTGATTTAAATTTTGTTTGTTTTCAAACACACTTATAAGAAAATTCATTTCTAGAACAAACAGAGTTGATGATGTTTTATTCTTAAATCTGCTATTTGCATTTGCAAAACAGCTTGAATCCATAAGAGAGGCTGAGTAACTCGGCATCTCATCAGGATCCAAGCTGTTTGACACTTGGTCCAGTTTCCTGAAAGCATGTTAAAATCAGTAGTCAAAATTACACAGGATCCAAATTTGAGCAGACATGGCTTTTTCACAGTGGAGTAAGGATTAATATGGACTGGTACACAAATGTACTTTGTATTATAGGCAGCTGGCAAGATATGTATATGTGACTATAGGTCTAGTTACAGGACCTTCTATAGGAGGAGAAGCGTTAATATTGTTTGGTATACATTAAACCCTTCTAAACCGGAATTCTGTCAGAGAAGAATTAAGATACTTTTAGGCTAGTGGCCGCTTAATTCAGGGTGAAAGTCATGCAGAAACCTTCTAGAGGAGTTTTCTGCATGACCTTCCCCCTGCATTAAGCTGCGACCTGTCTCCAAGACTGACATTTACACTAAATGAATGTCTGGACCTGCTGTAGGAGAAGCACTAATATTGTTTGTTATATTTTGTATTACAGGCTGTTGGTGAAATATTTGTGGGCCTTGGTCTAGTTACAGGACCTGCTCTGGGAGGTGTTCTGTATGGGGTAAGTGTATTGTTCATGGTGGCTGGCACAGTATACTGTACATGAGCATTGTTCTGTACAGGGTAAGTGTATTGTTCATGGTGGCTGGCACAGTATACTGTACATGAGCATTGTTCTGTACGGGGTAAGTGTATTGTTCATGGTGGCTGGCACAGTATACTGTACATGAGCATTGTTCTGTATGGGGTAAGTGTATTGTTCATGGTGGCTGGCACAGTATACTGTACATGAGCATTGTTCTGTACGGGGTAAGTGTATTGTTCATGGAGACTGGCACAGTATACTGTACATGAGCATTGTTCTGTATGAGGTAAGTGTATTGTTCATGGTGGCTGGCACAATATACTGTACATGAGCATTGTTCTGTACAGGGTAAGTGTATTGTTCATGGTGGCTGGCACAGTATACTGTACATGAGCATTGTTCTGTACGGGGTAAGTGTATTGTTCATGGTGGCTGGCACAATATACTGTACATGAGCATTGTTCTGTACAGGGTAAGTGTATTGTTCATGGAGACTGGCACAGTATACTGCTCCGGGAGGTGTTCTGTACATGAGCATTGTTCTGTACGGGGTAAATGTATTGTTCATGGTGACTCACACAATATACTGTACATGAGCATTGTTCTGTACTGGGTAAGTGTATTGGTAATGTTGGCTGGCACAATATACTGTACATGAGCATTGTTCTGTACGGGGTAAGTGTATTGTTCATGGTGACTGGCATAATATACTGTACATGATCATTGTTCTGTACGGGGTAAGTGTATTGCTCATGGAGACTGGCACAGTATACTGCTCTGGGAGGTGTTCTGTACATGAGCATTGTTCTGTACGGGGTAAATGTATTGTTCATGGTGACTGGCACAATATACTGTACATGAGCATTGTTCTGTACGGGGTAAGTGTATTGTTCATGGTGACTGGCACAATATACTGTACATGAGCATTGTTCTGTACGGGGTAAGTGTATTGTTCATGGTGACTGGCACAATATACTGTACATGAGCATTGTTCTGTACTGGGTAAGTGTATTGGTAATGTTGGCTGGCACAATATACTGTACATGAGCATTGTTCTGTACGGGGTAAGTGTATTGTTCATGGTGACTGGCATAATATACTGTACATGATCATTGTTCTGTACGGGGTAAGTGTATTGCTCATGGAGACTGGCACAGTATACTGCTCTGGGAGGTGTTCTGTACATGAGCATTGTTCTGTACGGGGTAAATGTATTGTTCATGGTGACTGGCACAGTATACTGTACATGAGCATTGTTCTGTACGGGGTAAGTGTATTGTTCATGGTGACTGGCACAATATACTGTACATGAGCATTGTTCTGTACGGGGTAAGTGTATTGTTCATGGTGGCTGGCACAATATACTGTACATGAGCATTGTTCTGTACGGGGTAAGTGTATTGTTCATGGTGACTGGCACAGTATACTGCTCTGGGAGGTGTTCTGTATGGGGTAAGTGCATTGTTCATGGTGACTGGCACAAAATTCTGTACATGAGCATTGTTCTGTACGGGGTAAGTGCATTGTTCATGGTGACTGGCACAATATACTGTACATAAGCATTATTCTGTACGGGGTAAGTGCATTGTTCAAGGTGACTGGCACAATATACTGTACATGAGCATTGTTCTGTACGGGGTAAGTGCATTGTTCATGGTGACTGGCACAAGATACTGTACATGAGCATTGTTCTGTACAGGGTAAGTGCATTGTTCATGGTGACTGGCACAATCTATTGTACATAAGCATTGTTCTGTACGGGGTAAGTGCATTGTTCATGGTGACTGGCACAATCTATTGTACATAAGCATTATTCTGTACGGGGTAAGTGCATTGTTCATGGTGACTGGCACAAGATACTGTACATGAGCATTGTTCTGTACGGGGTAAGTGCATTGTTCATGGTGACTGGCACAGTATACTGTACATGATCATTGTCCTAAGTCGTAATTCCTAGTCGATTTATTGAATTATTTATCATAATTAATGATGCCTTTGCAAACACAGTAGACCCAAATCAGATGGCTCTTGTATTGAATTAACCCTTTACTATGATAAATATGCATTTCTATGCCTTTGCAAACAGAGTAGACTCCTGTAGGAGCCATCTTATCAGGCTCTATCAGATAAATGGTTAAAGTATTTATTTTAGATAGAGTTACCAGTGTGAGAGAAATTCAAAAGAACTACATGTATTCCAGATTATAGCCATACACATTTATTTTTTGTAACTTGATTGTAATGTTTCAAAGTAATTGATATCTTAAATTAATCAATGTACAGTCTGGACTCGATCGTTCGTAACCCGATACCTCGAAAATTATGACATTTATGGAAAACAACAAGTATCTGACTATATACATGTAGATAAAATGACGAATATTCAGTATATAAGTTACACTTCAGTAAAGCACAAGCCTTATATGACTGCATGGTCTCGATACCTCGAAATTTCGTTAGTTCGAAAAAAAAGCACCGGTCCCGACCGTTTCGAACTATCGAGTCCAGACTGTATGTTATATTTTTTCTACCGGTATTTATTGTTGAGAAATTCCATCAGCATCAAACAGTTTGGGTAATGAGAAATTACTGATTCATTGACATCTCATTTTGAGGGCTTGGTGCAAAACTATTCTAACTCCTTCACTTTAGTGAAGGAGTTAGAATAGTTTTGCACCAAGCCCTCGAAATTGAATCATATTGTTTGCTCACATTATCATTAATTCGCCCATACAATGCTATGAGCTAATCAGCCTTTGTTGTACTATTGTAGATAGACGGATTCTACTTGCCTTTCGTCAGTATTGGAGGTCTTGGTTTGGCATGCCTACCTTTCATTATATGCATGCTTCCATCCCAGATGCGTAAGTATCACCTTTTTGGGCAGTTGACATACATGTAGTTATATGCCTGAAAAGTGAACATGCAGTACATGTATTTCCACACGAAAAGTCGTTCCGAAAAGTCATTTGGATGCTCTGTCCATTATTATACTGTTTCTAGTCATCATAACCTAGTTAACATATTTAGAATTTTAATCAAACTCCACTTATTTGTAGAGAATTTTAGAAAATGGGTTATGCCAAATATCGGTTTAACAGCCAATGTTATTTAGAGCATGGGTGTTTAAGTTGGTCTGGGAAACACCGTTCATATTTGTTAAGTTAAGTCAGACCTTACCATGTTACACTTTCCAGGTTCTATATTTAGTACAAATTTCAATACCTACTGAATATTCATAGACAAACTAGTTATAATGAAATATTTAATGTGTTATATTATAGCCATTTTAGAAAGGAAAAAACCAAATCTATCAAATTCCATTAGAAAACAGAGCAGACCCTGATCAGATGACTTGTATAGGAACCATCTGATATGGGTCAACCCTGTTTGCAAATGCGTGAAAACGTGTTATATGAATGAAAGGGTTAACCTCTACAGACAATTACAAAAGACTACATTTATGTTACAGTTCATAATGATATCGTAGATATTTATACATTTGAAGCCGTTCAAAAGTTTTGATCAGTATTGGCAATAGTCACAATAATTACAGGGTTTTACAATTAGTCCAGTACTGGTATTTGTTTTGTTATGGCTCATCCAAGTCAAATATGATGCCAGTGCATTTTCATTCTTTGCAGCGTTCGACGAGAAGGACGATAATAATATGTCGCTTACCAAGGTGTTCTGCAGTCCTTTGGGCATTTTAACCAGTATTACAATTGTGGTCAGCACGTTCACGTGGTCAATACTAGACCCTACGTTGGAACCACATCTCAGAAAGGTGATTGTGTGTGGTTTTACAATTTACCATTATCCGATGAAGCATGGACTCACTTCATTATGAGGTCTCTATATACAGGTGTACCGTACAGTAGAGCCTGTCTTAAGTGACCATCAGAAAGAGCTTTCATTCTGAGTATGTAATGCAAGTGGCAGCTTAATGCAAGTCAAACGTAAAGCAGAAAGCTCCTATAGTAGCTTTATGCATTACTTTTTCCCTGCATTAAGCAACCACCTGTATTTAAAGAATCCTATATTCAATAAATGAATGGCCGTTTAGACTAGGTTTTACTGTACATCACAAATTTAGTTTTCCACCCATACTGATGACAATAACAATTTATATTTGCATATTGAAAAACAAAAAAAAAGGTTATCAAATACAGGAAGGGCGTCAAAAAGCATCAGTATGAGGGAATGGGTTGAGACTGGTTTGACATTAATTTGGTCGTCTGGTTTAGATGCTCTACACCTTTGCAAACAGAGTAGACCCAAATCAGACAGCTCCAATAGGAGCCATCCGATCAGGGTCTGCTCTGTTTGCTTATGATATGATAAATGATATGATTATAGAGTGTGTCTGCCATGGCCAAAAATGCCATGGTCCATGTGCTATTTTAAGAAGTTAATCCACTTAATATTCCTCATGTCATTATTTCTTACATGAATATTCATGGAGAAAGGGTTAAATTAATTGATTTTCTCATCTTGGTCAACACTGTTGGCAGAGGTTATCACAAATTCATTACATGAAAGTTAAATCATAATATTACAACATACATGTATTTGTAATGTGGCCTATCATACACATGTAGTTGTAATGTGGCCTATCATACACATGTATTTGTAATGTGGCCTATCATACACATGTAGTTGTAATGTGGCCTATCATACACATGTAGTTGTAATGTGGACTATCATACACATGTAGTTGTAATGTGGCCTATCATACACATGTATTGTAATGTGGCCTATCATACACATGTATTTGTAATGTGGCCTATCATACACATGTATTTGTAATGTGGCCTATCATACACATGTAGTTGTAATGTGGCCTATCATACACATGTAGTTGTAATGTGGTCTATCATACACATGTAGTTGTAATGTGGCCTATCATTTTTCGCCCTGTTTTTTAGTTTAACCTGCGTCCAGAGATTGTGGGGTTGATATTCCTTGTGATGGCAGCCATGTATGCTCTCAGTGCTCCTTTATGGGGTTGGATCTCTGATAAACTGGTAAGTCATTGCTGACATCAATTATTTGACAAAACTGGTACATATTGTAAATAACTATATGACAAAACTGGTATGTAGTGTAAATAACAATATGACAAAACTGGTATGTATTGTAAATAACTATATGACAAAACTGGTACATATTGTAAATAACTATATGACAAACTGGTATGTATTGTAAATAACTATATGTATCAATTTGCATGTCTAAAATACTGGGAAATAACTGTTCCAATCAATTGTATACTGGTAAATTTTTTGTGTCTTTACAGACTGATAAAAGATGGTTTGAACTGTGATATATTGATTTATATCTGTTGGGATCTCTGCAAATCTGATCAAAAGTGTAAGGTCCATTGATTAACCATTATGGTGTGGAAGACAAGTCACTAATGTTCTATGCAAACAGTGTAGACCTAGATGAGACGGCTCTTAGAGGAGGTATCTCATCAGGTCTGCACTGTTGGTCATGAAACACTTCTCTTTAAAAAGATCCTGAATATCCATGACGATATCCATAAGCTTTATCAGTTTGAATTTTGGAATAGTCCATCTGACAATTCAGCGTTGACAGCTAGGGTTTAACTGATGTATAAATAGGTGATTTCTGATAATTAAACTAGTAAATAAAATTCAGTTAATACAGTGAAAAGAAGTGTATATGGTTCATGTGGTTGCCTAATTTCAATAATTGAAAGTAATGCAGCACGGTCTGTATAAACAAGTATGTCTCTAACCTTTTCCCTCATATAAACGCATTTTCATGCATTTGCAAACAGACTAGACCCAGATCAGATGTGCTCCTATATGGCCGTCAGATCAGGGTCTGTTCTGTTTGCTTATGATATAACATAGATATGATTTTACAATTTCTGTCATTGCCAAAATGTCCTGTGTTCGTAGTGCTGTACGTTATAACAATTAATCTAATCAATATTCAAGATTTCATTATTTCTAACATGAATATTCAAGGAGTGAAGGGTTAAAGGTCGGCATTGCTTATTCACTAAGGGGTCACCCGTAAGAGATTCTACTGTAAACTTTTATTTAACCCTTTCCCTGTTGCATATTCATGTAAGAATTAATGGCATCATGAATATTAATTAGACTATTTTTTACAATGGCATATGAATACATGACATTTTGGCTTAAGTAGAAACTGTAGAATTTGATCTGTTTTATACTGTAAGCAAACAGAGCAGACCCTGATCAGATGGCTCCTACTAGAGCTATATGATCTGGGTCTACTCTGTTTACAAATGCGTTAAAGAGTTAAGCTATATCCTATAAAAAATACAAATTTGATTTATCTATAAACTGATGAAACCCACACCATTCAAATTTGAATTATATAAGACTATAAAATAAAGACAGGTCATGTTGTTTATTTGTAGGAGGAGCAGCGTGGCTTACTTATTGTTGGTTTTCTGTTTGCTGCATTGGGCTCCTTGTTGATAGGTCCATCATCACTCCTTGGGCTGGACCCAGATTACAGGTACATGTATAGTCTTTGCTTAGAAATAAGAGCAAACAAGATGTGCCATGCAAAAATATTAGTTTGGCCTATTGCCAACAGAACAGACCAAGATCAGACGCAACATTAGCCCTTACAGTGCGGGACACAAGTCACTAATGTCCTTTGCAAACAGTGCAGACCCAGATGAGAATCTATCTTAAGTGACCATCAAAAAGAGGTCTATTAATGGGTCTGTAGGGCAGGTGGTAGCTTAATGTAGGTCAAAAGTAATGCAGAAAGCTCCTTACTTCAGATTCGTACCAGCATTTGAAAACATGTAAGGGTTAACTTTAGACATCATAGCAACAGTGGTCATAGCAACAGTGGACAATTTTAGCAGACATCAATTACATGGCGTACAAAGAGTTAAACTTTTAATTGTTAGTCTTAATTTTCAAAGTTTTATTCCCATACTTATTAACCCTTTCCTTCATACAAACACGTTTTCACATATTTGCAAACAGAGTAGACCCAGATCAGATGGCTCCTATAGGAGCCGTCTGATCAGGGTCTGCTCTGTTTGTTAATAGAATTTGATAATCTGATTATTTACTTTCTAAAATGGCTTCATTGTTCCATCTTCCATATTTCATTATAACTATTTTGTCCATGAATATTCAGTAGGTATTTAAATTTGGAATAAATATACACAGGGAAAGGGTTTGGGGAAATCCGTCCAGAATCTACTTTGGAACCCATCTATTTCTCATGTGGAGGGGGCACAGCAAACAAAATATTTGCTGGATTAATTGACATTGATGGGTTCAGCAAACGGTGCAGATGCTGAATAGAAAACTCCTTCAGGAGCCCTCTGATTGGGGTCTACATTGTTTGCCTATGTCCATTTTAAGGGAAACTGGACACTAATGGGTTAAGTTTTTTGTATGATCACAGTGATATTCCCAAAATATTTCATAAAATAATTAAGTAGATGGTGGATTCATTGTTAATGTTTGGCATGTACCAGAATGTTTATTTCCAAATAAAGGGTTTTGAAATATATCATAAATACTGCCTCAATCGTGATTGATATTGTTTGCTTATACATGTCAATATCTTCCCTTATCCTTAGAGATTCAACATGAAAATGTTTGTTTTATAGCTTGCCTGTATCAAGACAAAATTGCAAATTTAATATTTCCATCCATTTTCTCTTCCAGCCAGCTATGGCTGATTATTGTTGCAAAGTGGAAAAGTTGATCAGTCTATCAATTTTCTCTTCCAGTCAGCTATGGCTGATTATTGTTGCAAAGTTAATCTGTCCATCAATTTTCTCTTCCAGCCAGCTGAGGCTGATCATTGTTGCAAAGTTGCAAAGTTAATCCGTCCATCATTTTTCTCTTCCAGCCAGCTGTGGCTGATCATTGTTGCTCTATTTAAAGTTTACCAGTCCATTATTTTTCTCTTCCAGCCTGCTATGTCTGATCATTGTTGCTCTATTCAAAGTTAATCCGTCCATTATGTTTCTCTTCCAGCCAGCTATGGCTGATCATTGTTGCTCTGTTGGTGCTTGGAGGTTCTGCTAGTCTTTCGTCCATACCGACATTTGATATCTACTTCTCAATGGCTGAGTGAGTATATTTACTTAACTCAATACTGCATGAATATCTATGTAAGAAATACTGACATCATGAATATAGATTGGCCACTTTTTTATAATGGCATATGAACACAGACATTTTCGGTCATGGCAGGAATTGTAGAATCAGACTTATATTATTTCATATGCAAACAGTGCAGACTCTGATCAGACAGTTCCAACTGTTTAGAAGGCTTTATAAGAGGAACCCTCTAGTTAGAGTCTACACTGTCATTCAAAGCCCTCTTGCAAATTTAAGCCTGCCATACTAAGTGGACTCTATAGTTTAACCCATTACCTCATAGGCTATTTTTAGATTCAACCTCTTTGAATTAATCTACCGAAAAGGAGCTTTAATTAGAAAAAAGGAAAATTTTAGAATTTTTCAGTCTGAAACCATTGTGATAAATAGAGCATTAATTTTGCTCCTATAGGAGCAAATGCTCTATTTATCACAATGGTTTCACAAAGTGACTTTTACAGAGTCATCAAAAGTCGTCAGTATGAGGGAATGGGTTAACACTGACTACTCCATTCTGATAATTCAGCTAGATAAGTAAGCTAGAGAATTTTGAATGACAACCAATGCAGACCCTGAGCTCCTCTAGGATCCCTTTGATCTGAGTCTACATTGTTTGCAAATGACTGTATCCCGCATTCCTACGGTCAATTTTTCTTCCATTTAGCTATAATTTGTACTAGTGTATATTTTTTGTATCTAAATTTGCATAAGTACTTGCAGTTTAAATACTGACTGTGTATAAGAAATACTCTTATCAGTTATATAAACTCACAGATTATTTGATTCCTCTTTTTTTTAATTTAACTGTATTAAATACTTTGATGGGATGTTAAACCCAGCTCACACTCACACACATACACCCTTATGTTAACTTCTCTGCAGGAAGATGGGATTTGATGATAACACCAAAACCTACAGTATGGTTGCCGGGCTTTGGTTATCCATGTATTCACTAGGGTGAGTATTCAGTTGATAATTTTCTTCCATAATTTCGATTCTGTAGATATGTCATTTTTGTGTCACCTGCCGAGAGGCAGTGTGTTACTTAGGGATCACTTTTCCGTCGTCTGTATGTCTGTCCGTCCATCCGCTCGACCATCCTCCCGTCTGTCTGTCTGTCTGTCTGTCTGTCTGTCTGTCTGTCTGTCTGTCTGTCTGTCTGTCTGTCTGTCTGTCTGTCGTCTGTCTGTCTGTCTGTCTGTCTGTCTGTCTGTCTGTCTGTCTGTCTGTCTGTCCATCATACTTTCTTTTTTTTGTCAAACTAATCATTGTAGAGCTTTCAAATTTCACATGTGTCTTCCTCTCGTTGAGGACCATTGATGTAACTAAGGGTTGTCACTCTACATGCAGTACGTTTTAGCTCACCTACTGTAGCCCTTTTTCTTAAAATGACATCTCCTCCTAAACTACTGGCTGGATTTTTACCAAACTTCACAGGATTATTTCTTGGATCAACTTCTTCTAAAGTTGTTCAAAGAATTTGAATCCATGCAGAACTCTGGTTGCCATAGCAACCGATGTCCAAAAAGAAATAAAAACTTTAAAAATCTTCATGTCAAAAAGTGTAAGGCCAAGGGCTACCAAATTTGGTGTGTATAATAATCTAGTGGACCTCTACTTAGATTGTTTAAGTTTTGAACATTGGGTCAAAATTGGCCCAACCCGGGTGTCACAAGTTTTACATTGGATTTATGTGTTAAAAACTTTAAAAATCTTCTTGTCTGAATCCGAAAAGCTTAGAGGTGTGATATTTGGTATGTAGCATCATCTGGTGATCCTTTACTAAGATTGTTCAAATAATACCCCTTAGTTTAAAGACAGCCATGCCCTGGGGGTCACATGTTTTACATTAGATTATATAGTAAAAACTTTAAAAATCTTCTTGTCTCAAACCGAAAGTCCTAGAATTGTGATATTTGGTGTAAAGCATCGTCTGATGGACCTTTACCAGGATTGTTCAAATTTTGTCACTGGGGTCAAAATTGTCCCCAACCTGGGGGTTATAAATTTTACATAGGATTATAAAGTAAAAACTTTAAAGATCTTCTGGTCCGAAACCGAAAAGCTTAGAGCTGTTATATTTAGTACGTAGCATATCATCTGGTGAACCTTTTTTAAGATTGTTCAAATTATACCCCTTGAGTCCAAGATGGCCACGCCCTTGGGGTCACATTTTTTACATTGGATTATGTAGTAAAAACTTCTTGTCTCAAACTGAAAGGCTTAGAGCTGTGATATTTGGTATGTAGCATCATCTAGTAAACCTTTACCAAGATTGTTCAAATTAAGCCCCTAGGGTCAAAATTGGCTCTGCCTCAGGGGTCATAAATTCAACTGAAATCATTAAAAATCTTATCAAACTCTGTAAGGCCTTGAGCTAACAAATTTGGTATGTACATGTAGCATCATCTGATGGACCTCTTCCAATTTTGCCCCTGGGGTCAAACTGGCTATGCCCTGGGGGTCACAAGTTTTATTTAGGATTATGCAGAAAAAACAAACCCTCTTGTCTGAAACCCAAAGGCGTAGATCTGTGATATTTGTTTTGTAGTATTATCTAGTAGACATCCTCAAAGACTAATCAAAGTTTGCCATAAGGTAAAAGTGCCCCTGCCCTTTGGGTTGTCAGTTTACATAGAGTTATATATAGTGAAATCTACAATCATCTTCTCTGAAATTAATATGGTCTGAGCTTTGATATAAAAAACAAATAAACCAGGTGAGCGATACAGAGCCATCATGGCCCTCTTGTTTAGTTATTCCCCTTTGTTCCGATTTTTGCACTCCAGCTGATTAACTGTTTTTGTGTCACATGCGATCAGGTGACACATGTGTTCCTCCGTACGCTCTTGTTATTATTCCTCTTCATTGTATTTTTATAAGTATTATTGTTACTGTTCTTATTATTATTCCTGTTCATTGTATTTTTATAAGTATTATTGTTACTGTTCTTGTTATTATTCCTGTTCATTGTATTTTTATAAGTATTATTGTTACTGTTGTTGTTATTGTTTTTATTTTCATGGTCATATGGTAAACTCTGTTCTTCATAATATCAATCTCATTGGTTGCAGTGTTAACCCTTTCCCTCATATAAACATGTTTTCACGCATTTGAAAACAGAGTAGACCCAGATCAGACGGCTCATAGAGGAGCCATCTGATCAGGGTCTACTCTGTTTGCTAATAGAATTTCAAAGATCTGTGTCTTTACTTTCTAAAATGGCTACAATTTTCCATCTTCCATACTTCGTTATAATCATTTTATCTATGAATATTCAGTAGGTATTGAAATTTGGAATGAACTGAGAATAGGGATAGGGTTAACATTTATTCAAAATGTATCACCTCAGTAACATTCATGGACAGAATCAACAAAATGGAACATAGAAAAGGGATTTATTTCACAATGGTGGTAATTGTAAAATCAGACCTATGAAATTCCATATAGGAGCTGTCTGATCTTGGTCTACTCTGTTTGCAAATGCGTGAAAAGGCATTTATATGAGAGAAAGGGTTAAACAGCACTGAGCTTGATACCAACAGATTCCAAAATGTCTTTATTATACAAAACTATTGACTTATTGATTAATGTTTGAGATTTAATTTCATAAATTTATAATATTTGTTTTTCTTGCAGAGACTTTCTAGGACCGTCTGCAGGAGGAGCTCTCCTGGATATCTTTGGTTTCCCAATGATGTGTACAATCTCGGCAGGACTGTGTCTTCTAATGGTAATGTGCCTTTTAATTCTTTACCGGATACAGATGCCATTTTGACACCTTGACAAAGCAGAGTAGACCCAGATTACACAGTTTCTGTAAGAACTTTCTGACCAGGATCTGCTCCATTTACTTATGATATGCACTATGGATCTGATTTTGGAAGTTTCTGCCATGGTCAAAGAATGCTTTTATAAAGAATCAGCTCTGACATTAATATTCGCACATCCATTATTTTTAACCTGAATATTAGTCAGATGAAAAGTTTATCGTATAAATTGGCCATAACTAAGCATATTTGATGCCAGTTTTCATACACATAGTGTCATCAATATTCAGCACAAGAAACCGTTGCTTGGTTTTACTGTTTTTCTTCTCTTCTGTTTAACTTAATCCCTGTTTTATGACTATTCCAGATTTCAATACCTCCTGAACAAACAAATGGACAAAATAGTTATACAATGTAATGAAAAATGGTAGGGGGGACATGGTAGCTATTTTAGAAAGTAAAGAAACAGAACTGTCAAATTCCATTAGCAACTAGGGCAGATCCTGATCAGACGGCTCTTATTGGAGCCCTCTGATCTGGGTCTACTCTGCTTGCAAACGCATGAAAAAGCATTTATATAAAGGAAAGGGTTAACTCTTAAAATCAAGCTAGCAAGTCTTGAACCTTTACCTCGTATAGGAGCCGTCTCATCTGGGTTTTCTCAGTTTGCAAAGGTGTGGAAGGGCATATTTATGGAGTAAAGAGTTAATGCAGGGTGAAAGACACACAGGAAGGGGTTAATATGGAATAGAATAAGATCTATATGATTCCATAAACAGACATAGCAGACTTGATCAGACGTCTCCCCCAGAAACCATCTGACCTAGATCTACCCCGTTTGCAAAGGCATAAAGAATACATGTAACTATGAATAAAAACGGATGTCCTTAACCCTTTCATAACCCTCCATAAATATGCCTTTCTACGCCTCTGTAAAAGTCACTTCTTGAGACCATTGTGATAAATAGGAGCATTTGCTCCTGTAGGAGCAAATGCTCTATTTATCACAATGGTTTCAAACTGCAATTCTTAAGGATATTCATAGAACTCCCAATTATACATGCAGATATGTGTAATTAAATCAACCTGTAATTAATGTGATTGCTGTACTGTCAAAATTTGTTATCTTGATAAACAGTCAAATGCAATATGTAAATAAACCTAAGTCCTTATTCTGTTAAGATCGAACGACTAGCATCTACAGACACCTTTAATCCAGATGCGAGGTCGAGTTACCTGGCTTCTCTTCAGGATGCAAGGTAGATTACTCAGTAACATGATTTCAAAAGCATAAATAAACCAGAAGCAAAATCAATATCCACCATACATACCGTAAATCAAAAATAGACACCATGTAAACAGGGTAAGGGCAATACTTACTTAAATGTTGATCTAGCAACAGATGAAGTATTGTAACTTATAACTACGTAACCTGATACCTTGTGCAGTAAAGAATATACTGGCGTATATCCAAACTGATCTACACACTGCACATGTATCCACTGTCCGTCCAGCGTGAAAACCAGTTTGAATGGATATTATACTCTGCGAAAGTGGTTTTATCCATATTCTGATTAGTAGCTGTATGTTGAACGTAAATCCAATGCTCGTCAGCAACACCATCCAGATTGAGTGAGCCGTATGTTTAAAAAGAAAGGTTAAACTGTAGACCGGGTTATTACCATTTCCTAGTTATTTATAGGCTTTTCATACTTTTCTCAATAACTTTCATTTCAAGTGTTTGTACATTCCACCATTTATATTCATGATTATATGTACCATGGCAATGGACATGTCATGTTTATGCCAATAAAATATCTGTTCTGTTCTGTTCTGTATAAAAATTTCCTTTTCTGTAGTAAATGTTCTTTTCTGTAGATTTATTCAAAGATGTAGGATCTAAAAATAGCTTATAGGATCTAAAAATAGCTTATGAGGTAACGGGTTAACCCTTATCTTCATAGATATGCTTTTTAACTTCTTTAAAAACAGAGTAGACCCAGATCAGATGGTCTCATTAGAAGCTGTCTGATCAAGGTAAAAATCCCTTTTTCAATTGTAAAATATTAGCCAATTACTATTTAAAGTCATTATTTCTTACATGAATAAATATGTCCTGCTACAATCTCTCATTAACTCGTTCCTCCATAAATACACCTTTCTAAGCCTTTGCAAACAGAAAAGACCCAGATCAGATAGCTTCTAAAGGAGTAATCTGATCAGGGTCTGCTCTGTTTGCTTATGAAATAATATATATGTAGATATGATTCTATAGTTTCTACCATTGCACTTTTTCCTGTGTTCACATGCAATTATAAAAATTAATTAAATTTCGCAATGACATTATTTAAAAAATGAATATTTATTTATAGAGTAAAGTGTAAAAATCTAGCATTGTACCTTTAGTGGCCATTGAATAAAGGTTTTGCTGTTCTTGTCTTTCAGGCATGTCTGCTGTCTGCCAGCTGGATATTAGAGGCACTGTGCTGTAAACCTAAACAACTATCTTTGGCCTCACAAGTTTTGGTTAATGACTTGTATGAGTCTTTCTCTCAAAGTGAGTCTTACAGAACTATAGAGCCAAGACATCACAGAAGAACTCCAATGGATTATTATTACAAATGAACAACTTGATGTTACTGAAAAAGGCTCAAAGCTGTTTTCTGTGTTTAAAATGATGTTGGTTGGTTTTTGTATAACAATTACACAAGTTCAGGAATAGTTTTTATCCAGTCACCAGGCTTCTCTAGTGACATAATAAAGGGGGTGCAAATAAACTTAGGTTTATTAGGTTACTTCCGGTAGTGGAAGGTTTATTAGGTTAGTAGATAGGCGTATTGATTCTATAACCATGGAACTATTTTAGTTTTCTGTAAACATTCAATATTCATAAACATGTTGATGGAATAGATCTAACAGATGTATTTGGTCACCAGAAGAATTATTCAAATGAGAAAAAAATAAAAATAATTGGCTACAGCTGGATTCGAACCCGCGCCTTATCCTACAAAAACTAATTCTAATCTCTCTAGAGACGTCGCCCTTACCGATTACGCCACTGAGGCCACATACAAAATGACATTGATTTATCATTTTTATTAATTAAATCCACCGCTGGCAAAACCCGTTTTTGATAAAATCAAACCTGGAAGCAAAGATTGACAGATAAATAGTAAATGTTTTCTTTTCACTCTCATGATTATTTGATTGATAAACTCTTACAGGGGCGGTGATAGTCATAAACCTAAATATAGCCTGTTCAGTGTCATCGATTTCTGAGTGACGTTATGTGAATCTAAAAATAGAAACCGAGACTACGTAACTCGAATTTGACCAAAGAATATAGATCATGTCTGTTTGAAATAACTTATCGACCCTCGATTCAAATCATCTTATTTTTCAAATTCAACCACGTTTCCCTTCTAGTAATACAAGTATCGAAACTATATTCCTCTGCGGTAGCTCATTAGATCTATTTACGTCTAAATGGAAGTGAAAAGGGAGGGATCCGTTGATCGAAAAACTGCATTTTCAATGTAAATTATTTCAAGAGTGTTATGAGTCTATAAAAAAGACATTTAACTATATTGACTGGATAAATCGAATAATAAGTTAGTGCCGTAGATGGGACGCCTTTATCCGACTCGGAGAGAAAACAGTTGAGGCTCGGCAAGCCTCGCCTCAACGTTTTCTCCCCTCGTCGGATAAAGCGTCCCATCTACGGCACTAACCTATTATTCTCTATATCCTTTTACGCCATGAATATGCATTTAAAGAAATAAAATCTCATGAATATTTATTAGGTCAGTTTGAAACAGGAAACGGGAATTGTTATCAATGGCAGAAACTGTAGAATCATATCTAAAATAATCATGAGCAAAACAAGCAAACCCAGATCAGACATCTCCTACAGGATCCATCTGATCTGGGTCTACTCTGTTTGCAAAGGCATAGAAAGGTGATTTCATGGAGTAAAGGGTTAAATGCTTCGTATTATTTATGTATTTACATGATTGTGTAGTGTATATGAACATGCCTGGGCTATCATATGTTGTTTCCATATCTTTCTGAAATGAAAATTTATATTCTGGAAAGTGTACCGTACTATAGAATATGTATGTTTTCTGAACAGATAGTCTGTTTATCAATATTATGTATTCAATCCTCATACCAAAGACTATAACAACAGCATCGAATGCGGGTGCCAACGCCCTTCTGTTGGATTGTAGCCCTTGAGATGGTTATTTTATAAAGGGACATAATTTTGATCAAAAGCCATACAGAGTTATGGTTCTTGCTCCAATTGTAGTGTTTGTGATGGAGAACAAATGTGTGAGAACAAATGTACTGACATCATGAAAGTTAATTGTTATAATAGCAAAAGGACAAATGAAGTTTTTGCCATGACAGACACTATGGAATCATATCTAAATCATAAGCAAACAGAGCAGACCCTGATCAGATGGCTCCTATAGGAGTCATCTGATCTGGGTCTACTCTGTTTGCAGAGGCATAGAAAGGAGTATTTATGAAGTAAAGTGCTAACCCTTTCCCTGTTGAATATTAACCCATTCCCAATTAGGCTATTTTTAGACCTAACCTCTTTGATTAAATCTACCAAAAAGGAGCATTCACTAGAGAAAATGAATTTTTCAGAATTGTGTAGTTTTGAAACCATTGTGATAAATAGAGCATTTGCTCCTGTGGAGCAAATGCTCTATTTATCACAATGGTTTCACAAAGTGACTTTTACAGAAGTGTCAAAAGGCGTCAATATGCGGGAATGGGTTAATATAAGAAACAATGACATCATGAATATTTATTAGCTGAATTTTCTTATTGGCACATGTAAACATGAAATTTGGTATGGTATAAACTGTGGATTCAGGTCTATTTTATATTTTCATAAGTAAACAGAGCAGTCCTGATCAGATGGCATCTACAGGAGCGGCCAGATCTGGGTCTGCTCTGTTTGCAAAGGTTTGAAAAAGAGTTTATATAAAGGAAAGGATTACACACTCGGGCAAAACAACAAGGGTGTGTCAATATCAGAATAGTACTTCTGGGTCATCTATTAGCTCTAAACAACAAGGGTGTGTCAATATCAGAATAGTACTGTCTGGGTCATCCATTAGCTCTAAATGATAGTACAATGTATATAGATGTTATATAACTGACCAACTAACTAGTCTCTGATGGCGTGATATAACATGTCCTCAGATTGTAGAATTGTTAAGTTTTATTTGTAAACTCTTTGCAGGACATGTTTACATATTATGCAGAATGTGTTCAGTGTGCAATGACTACTACAATAATAGGTTATGTGTTCAGAGTTAAATTGTATGATCATATCAGAATTCATAAATTACTTTAGGTACTAGTTAAAATCATTATAGTTTTATTAATTTCAAACAGGCTGGAAATGTTTGAAAAGATACTGCCCAATATTTAACCCATTACCTCCTAGACTATTTTTACACCAAATGTCTTTGAATTAATCTAAAGAAATAAAGGAGCATTTACTGGAGGAATGGAATTTTTTAGAATTGTGCAGTTTTTAACCCATTCCCTCATATTGACATTTCTGTCAAAGTCTCTATCTGAAACCATTGTGATAAATAGAGCATTTGCTCCATAAGAGCAAATGCTCTATTTATCACTATGGTTTCAAAACTACACAATTCTGTAAGTTTTCTTTTCTCTAATAAATGCTCCTTTTCGGTAGATTAATTCAAAGAGGTAGGATCAAAAAATAGCCTATGAGGTAATGGGTTAAACTATTGTGATAAATAAAGCATTTGCTCCAATGGAGTAAATGCTCTATTTATCACAATTAATGGTTTAAAAAAAGACTTTTACAGAGATTTCTGTAGGAGGGAATGGGTTAACACATATGAACATGGATTTTGGGTCTGATATTGTCATTTTGAACAAAAGTGGTTGATTTAACTATGAAAGTAAAAGGCAGTGTATAATTTTATAATTAAAAGACAAAGCTTGTCCCAAGTGGGGTGCGGGCATATTGTTTTTGCTCTGCCTGTTGGTTGTTTGGTTGGTTTGTCAGTTTGGCCTCAAATTTAATGTTGGCGATAAGTTTGTCGCCATTGCACATTTTTATGGAATTAGCTTTATATTCATTTCATAATAAAAATAGATTTTGTATTTCCAGAAATGTCAACTTTATATAAATATAGTCAAATACAAAATTTACATTTTTGCTTTTTAATGAAGGGTTTAAAGACATTGTTTAATTATGGGTCTTCATCGTATGAGGAAAAGTAAAGTGCAAATAACCACAAATTTTATTTAATCTACCGGTTTCGACCTTATTCAGGGTCCATGCTTATAAAACTTTTAGTTGAGTCTGAGTTCGTTCTCAAGTTTTTGATTGGTCAGATTTGAGCCTTTGGCTCAAATCTGACCAATCAAAAGCTTGAGAACTCAAATCTAACCAATCAAAAGCTTACTCAAATCTAACCAATCAAAAGCTTGAGAACTCAAATCTAACCAATCAAAAGCTTGTAATGACCAATAGGAGCTTCCTGTATTACTTTTGCCCTGCATTATCCAACCAACTGCTTTTTCAGACTCCTATTCTCAATAAACGAATGACCACTTAACCTCCATGACTATTCATGTAAGTAATAATGACATCATGAATATTAATTAGATTAATTTGTTATAAACGAACATAGACAAAGATATTTTTGGCCATAGCAGAAACTGTAGAATCATATCTATATCATGTCATAAGCAAACAGTGCAGACCCTGATCAGACGGCTCCTATAGGTGCTGTCTGATCTGGGTCTACTCTATTTGCAAAGGCATAGAAAGGCATATTTATGGAGTAAAGGGTTAAGACAGGTTCCGCTGTAGAATAATGTCAAACTTGTTCTAAATGGAGGAAAACACCATATACAAACGCATAATAGACATTGCATCAGATTCTATAATTTCTACTAGATGTGACATAGGGTGTATCCATCTACATGTCAGTATTTCTTACATGAATATTCATCAGGTAAAGGGTAATTGATTCTATCCCTATGTTATAGTAGTTTTCTGTGTATTTAAGTTTGATTTAAGGTGCCTACCGTATATATACAAGTGTCTTTCATAGTATCTCCTGCGCCTAATCTTATGTGCTTCTACATGTATTTCAAAAGAAAACTTAAAAAAGTCCAATAAAAATATAGAAACATTCACAATATGTCTGTCTTTCTGATATGTTCCTGTTTGTTTTTTCCCAGTTGTTGTTGTTTTTCTTCTATGAATGTCTGCTGTATATGGACCTTATAAAAAACCCAGAACAAGAAGTAAATAAATATTAGTTTAATTTGTCATGGGCAACAAAACACAAAGCAATGGAATATAGTGTATATGTATTGCATTGAAGTTGCCAAATAATGGATTAACATGCATAAACATTTCTTGTTATCCCTGTTTACATACTATTAATACATGTCTGCTTAGCAGTGTGAGTTATCAACTGAAATCCGTTTTAACCCTTTCCCTCAAACGTGTTTTCACGCATTTGCAAACAGAGTAGACTCAGACCAGACGGCTCCTAGAGGAGCCGTCTGATCAGGGTCTACTCTGTTTGCTTATGGAATTTGATAGACCTGTTTCTTTAGTTTCTAAAATAGCTACAATATTCCACCTTGCATATTTCATTATAACTATTTTGTCCATGAATATTCAGTAGGTATTGAAATTGGTAATAAACATAGAACAGGGAAAGGGTTAAACTTTTACTCCATGAATATTCATGTTAGACAATGACTTCATGACTATAAATTAGATTTTTTTTATAACGGCACATGGACACAAACAATTTGTCCATGGCAGAAACTGTAAAATCTGATCTATATTATTCAATAAGCAAATAGAGCAGACTCTGATCAGACACCTTCATGTGCCATCTGATCTGGGTCTAATATGTTGGCAAAAGTGTATATTTATGGAGTAAAGAGTTAAACAATGACTACTAGAATAAACATACGAATCTTAACAAGAGGGCCAGAATGGCCCTGATATCGCTCACCAGACAATAAGGAGAAGATTTTCAAAGTTTTCACTATATGTTTCTATAGAAAACTAGCCAGTCAGTGCATGAAATGGGTACCTATCAATTGGAAAGTGTATCAGTACAAAAAGTGTATCAGTACACATCTGAATTACTAGCGATGACAAGATGGTTTCAAAAAGATTAAGTTCAATACTGGTGTAAACATTCAACACACAGGGAACCTCCATTCCAAATATCAGCTTCCTAGGTCAACTATTTCATGTTTTATTAGTGCATCTCAACACTTACCCTCAAACTGTAAACTTCCTATTTCAGCCGAAAAAGCTAAGTATAAATCAAGTGAAATAGTGTTAAAAATTCATAATATTTTTCTATTTTAACTGAACTTCGTCAATGTTAAACCTACTGGTAACCTCCATTCCAAATATCAGCTACCTATGGCAAGTATTTCATGTTGTATTAGTGCATCTTAACACTTGCCCCCAAACTTTAACTTTGAGATTTCAGCCCAAAAAGCGAAGTCCAAACCAGGTGAAATATTGACTAATATTCAATTTTATTTTAAATTTTAACTACACTACATCAATGTTCAACACACATGGAAGGAACCTCCATTCCAAATACCAGCTTTCTAGGGCAAATATTTCATGTAGTATTAGTTCATTTCAACACTTACCCCAAAACTTTAACCAAAAACCAACGCAGGGGTGATTCCATTAGCCCCCCCCCCCCCATTTTTCGAATAGGCGAGCTAAAAACCAGTTAATCAATATTCATGATGTCATTATTTCTGTGTATGAATATTCATGGAGTAAATGGTTAAAACATCATCTTATTCACTGATTATATGGTTGATTAATGACCCAAACTCATCCACCTTGTAATTTGATAAGACACCCGGTTACTTGTCATCTTATTCAAATCCAAGCCAATTACAAATAGCAGCAAAGCTTTTATTGACATATGGGATAAAAGTGGGAAAAATACCATATGGGATAAAAGTGGGAAAAATACCATATGGGATAAAAGTGGGAAAATACCATAAAGTATCACTAAGTTACTTTCTTCTGCAAAGCGATGTCATCTGTTTCAATTATCAAATGATACTGTTCTTAACCCATTCCCTTTATAGGCTATTTTTAGATACCTCTTTGAATTAATCTACCAAAAAGGAGCATTAACTAGAGAAAAGGAAAAATTTAGAATTTTGTAGTTTGAAACCATTGTGATAAATAGAGCATCACAATGGTTTCACAAAGTGACTTTTGCAGAGTCATCAAAAGGGGGAATGGGTTAACCTGTGTTGTTGGTTCTCTTTAGAATCCCCTAGGAGAGACAATTCCTAGTTTACCTACAGGCTGAGATTTGTTCATTTACTCTAACCTAAATTCATATGAACCGATGGACATACATGTATTATGTTTACATATGTATATATACTGATCCAGAACTCATATGTCAAGAATATTTATTCTCTGTTAAACACTTACCTGATGAATATTTACGTAGGAAATAATGACATCATGAATATTTATGAGCTGTATTTCTATAATAGCATTATGACAATGGCAGAAACTGCTGAATCAGGTCTACAGTTGAACTTCAATATCTCGAACTTTAAGGGACCATACAAATAAGTTTGAGATAACAGAAGTTAGAATTATCTGATTTCTAATCTGGACAATTTCTCAAATTCACAGCTTAATGCAGATCTAAAGTAATGCTGAAAGCTCCTGTAAAAGCTTTCAGCATTACTTTAGATCTGCATTTGGCTGGCATATGTGTTGCTAGATATGCATAGTGATACATTTTAGAACAATTCTGCGTTGTAAACTTTGGAAGGACCGAACTTTTACTTCGAAAAATCTCGAACTTCAAGTTATCCGAGTTGGAAATATCGAAGTTCAGCTGTATCCATAAACAAAGCAGACCTGATGAAAAGCCCGTACAGGAGTTGTATGATCTTAGTCTTTGTGTGAAAAGTTGTCAAAAGGTGTCTTTATCAGGTAAAAGTCTAACAATCAAGTTAAACATTATATCCATTCCATGGAAATGTATTCACTTTATCTTACTCAATATACATGTATAAAATGGAAACATATAATTGCTAAGAAAAGAAAAGCAAAGTCAATTTATTGAACAAACGTTTTTATATACATATATATAATTATCCTCTATTATTTCGTATTCAAACTAATTGTCAGAGCTACAGATAACGGTATGTACCCAAATACTAAAATCGTCATTTCTCCACCAAATCCTATACTGTGACCACTCTTTAGAATAATCTCTTTGAGACGATTCTATAGAGTGGTCAGAGTATTGGGTTTGGTGGAGAAATAAAGAAGTTTTATTGTTGGACATTAGATCCTCTCTATTGTGAGTCTTTTAACCCTTTCCCTGTTCTATGTTTATTCCAAATTTCAATACCTACTGAGTATTCATGGATGAAATAGTTATAATGAAATATGGAACATTGTAGCCATTTTAGAAAGTCCAGCTACCAAACCACACAGTAAAGCCTATCAACTGTTTCACCATAATCTCTACCCGGCTACATAAAGAACTATCAAATTCCATTAGCAAACATAGCAGACCCTGATCAGATGGCTCCCATAGGAGCCCTCTGATCTGGATCTACTCTGTTTGCAAATTTGAGAAAATCTTTTATATGAAGGAAAGGGTTATAACTGATGACTGTTTAATGCAGAAACTGCTATAGGAGTTCTCTGCATTACTTTTGTCCTGCATTAAGCTACCACATTTGTTAACCCTTTACTCTATAAATATGCCTTCCTAGAATAGACCCAGATCTGATGGCTCCTGTAGGAGATGTCTGATCAGGATCTGATCTGTTTGCTTATGATATAATATAGATATGACTACAGTTTCTGCCATGACCAGAAATTCCTGTGTCCATGTCCTATTATAACAATCTAATTTATATTCATGAATCATGATGTCATTATTTCTTACATGAATATTCATGGAGTAAAGGGTTAAAAACATAGAAACCTAAAAATATATAACAAAAATCTAATTAAAACTAGAACTATCACTGAAAGTGATTTATACTCCAACCGCTTCATTTAAAAGAGGGAGTAGAGTTATGCCTAAAATTCCCATTCACTGATATTAAGATGACTTTAATATCAGACAGTATCATAAACAATAACATTACCCGTATATTGCAAAGTCAAATAGGCAAATTTGCTTTTTCATACAATGTTTATATAGTAGAATGTCGCTAAAGCAACCACATAATTTATTAACATAAGAATCTGTAAAAGCAGGTGGTTGCTTAACCCTATCCCTCATATTGACACCTTTTGACGCCTCTGTAAGTCACTTTTTGAAATCATTGTGATAAATAAGGGCTGTTCCATTTAAATGTCTATCGGGGGTAGGAAGGCACTACAAAAACAGCTATGCATGGATGGGTTTCACTGCAAAAATGGTACTATTTGGTTTATGCATTAGTAAAAAACTTCTATGGGTTGGTGGCCGAATTTGAAAGTGCCTTCCTGCACCCCCATACACATTTAAATGGAACAGCCCTAAGGGCATAGGAGCCAATGCTCTATTTATTGCAATGGTTTCAAAACTGCACACTTCAATAATTTTCCTTTTTTCTAGTATATGCTCCTTTTCAGTAGATCTATTCAAAAAGGTTGGGTCTAAAAATAACCTATGAGGGAATGGGTCAATGCAGGGGAAAGGAATGCACAAAGCTCCTGTCTCCTATACCACCTGTTGAAAATAAAGACTTAGACTTCTGTTGAGTGGCCGTATCAGAGAGAATTTTCTGTAATGTAAACATTGCCTGATTCAAACTCTGGTCATGTGGTTATAACCAAAATGACAGAAACACAGTATGATGATCAATACTTAAGCCACAAAAAAATTGATGAAAAACAACTCAATAAGATTCTGTGCAAAATCAATTCTAAATTTATTTTTACAATAAAAAAATGAAAACATGTTTTAATTCTGTTACAATTTATGTTAGCATCAAACATGCACGGGTTTAAATAATAATTACTGTCAGATTATTGAAACATAAATGTTGAAAAAACATTAAATGAAAAAAAAAAAAGAGAATAATCTGCCGGACATAATCTGTGTTGAAAAAATCAAACAATTACTTTAAATCCGTATTGAGTCATGCTGTTATAACTAAAATAACTGGTAATAAACAACTGAATAATGCTCCAGACAAAATAGTCCTTATAGACAGAGGGATATCAGCCTAACAGCTCCATTGCAGTGGTATTGAACAGAAAGCAAAGACTTGTTATACAAATAAGTTGAAAATCATATATGATTGTCTAAAGTGCAGTAACCGAAAAAGAACACACTGACGTAAAATTCTTGCCATCGGGTGCAAATAAATAAATCAGGTATAAGAATCAATTGACATATTTATGACACATTCATTGCTAATGACTAAATGCCCACATGACACAGTATATAACAATATAATAGGAAATCAAGTTTGATATTTATTTCTTAGATGATGCATTGTTAACTGGGATATTATGCATTTTATATTCATATTCAGTGTTTATGTTTGCAATTATATTTGGTATATTTGTTTAAATAAAACATCCATGCTGTAACTTTAACCCTTTCCCACTTAATATTAACCCATTCCCTCATAAGCCAATTTTAGATCCAACCACTTTGAATAAATCTACCGAAAAGTAGCAATAACTAGGCAAAAGGATTTTTTTTAGAATTTTGTAGTTTGAAACCATTGTGATAAATAGAGCATTTGCTCCTATAGGAGCAAATGCTCTATTTATCACAATAGTTTCAATAGGTGATTTCTACAGAGTAGAAAGGTGTATTTATGGAGGAAAGGATTAAATGACCCCATGAATATTCATTAACTGAATTTTCCTAATGGCCACTGAACAAAGGCTTTTTTTTTATCATGACAGAAAAATTATAGAATCAGATATATGTTCTGTCATACTCAAACAGAGCAGACCCAGATCACACTGCTCATACAGGAGCCATCTGATCTGGGTCTACTCTGTTAACAAAAATGCCAAAAGTCATCTCTATACAAAGTCAAGACAAGTAAATATTATTGGATGATGTAATGGGTATGTCAAAATCAACTCATTTTAATGCCTTCCATAAACGATATAGTAACATAGTTTCACACCTTTGCAAACAGAGTAGACCAAGATCAAACGGCTCCTGTAGGAGCTGTCTGATCAGGGTCTGCCCTGTTTGCTTATGAAATCATAATAGATCTAACACTACAGTTTCTAACAATACCAAAAATGCATGTGTACATAATTATGCAGTTATAAAAATTCAGCAAATAAATATTCATGATATCATTTTTTCTAACGTAAATTTTCAACAGGGATAGGTTTTAAATACAAAGCCACAGTGAATAAACATATAAAAAGAATCACAGCCACTCATAAAAAATTAATGTTACTTCCAACTAAAATTAAACATGACTTTAACATCAATTCTCAAAGAAAGCTTATTTTTTTTCTACACAAAAATACAGCATTACAAAATTCAATATAGTAAATCCCTCTTAACACGAATTCTAATAGAGAAGAATTTAGATACTTTTAGGCAGATGGCTGCTTAATGAAGGGTGAAAGTCATGCAGAAAGCTCCTAGAGGAACTTTCTGCATGACTTTCACCATGTGATAAGCGGCTACCTGTCTCCAAGACCGATATTTATACAGAATTGAAAGTCTGGTTTTGATAGGTTCTACTGTATTATCATTTATCTAGGCTTATCACATACTGCAATTACAGTAAAACCTCTCTATAACGACCACTAAATCGTGTTAATTAGTTGGTATTTTTGGCAGGTGGTTGCTTAAAGTGAGTGAGTGAGTTGGGTTTTACGTCCGACCAACAGTATTTCAGTTATTTGCAGACGGCACCCGCATGAGACAAGTTATAGTGCTGCCTCACTGGAATACCCCTGCCGCAGGTACATGGATGGCAAGGGCACCCCACCCAGTCACAATATCCTGACACCGGGCCGACCAGTCCTAGAACTACACCTTTAATGTCGAGCGTTGACAAGGGAGCTACTAGTACCAACTTTTAACGACTTTTGGTCTGTCACGGCCGGGGATTGAACCCACGACCTTCCGTACTGCAGGCGGACGCTCTACCACTGAGCCACGCGGCTTAAAGCAAGGTGAAAGTAAAACAGAACGCTCCTATAGGAGCGTTCTGTTTTACTTTCACATTGCTTTAAGCATCCACCTGCCTTTAACACAAACTACTTGATGTAATTTAGTGGTCGTTATAGAGAGGTTTTACTGTACACTAGTAACAGTAATATCACATACTGTTTATCACAAAGAAAGGTTTTAATAAAATAGAAATTTGAGCTTTTATGCATTAGAAAAATGTTAATATTATTGTATAATACCTTGGCAACAAGAGCACTGTCAATGGATGCCAACGCTTAGCTGCTGGATAAAAACATTTGTTCAATATTTACAAAGCAATATACCTCTTTCAAAATACAAGACTGGGCTATAGCTCTTTGACAGTTTCACCAACACATGGCAGTGAATGTTTGATGGAACAGTCTTCTGATGTTCAAATTATGGTCAAACTTACAATAATTCTTGCTCAAAGATGACTTTGGCTACAACAACATCATGGCTCTGACAACACCTGAACTTTTCTTACACTGAAGATGAGCTTAAGATAAGATGTTGTTTTCATGTCTCCAAGACATGATCATACATAAACAACAATTCAAAATTCAAATCCTTTAATAAGAAACAGTGAACACATTTAATTTTCTGGATTTACAGAATCAACAATAGAAGAAATCATATGCTAACAAATTACACATCAGATATAAAAACAACATTATCCTTTAATAGTTCAAATAACAAATTGACGAAAATAACCCACCACAAAACAACAAAATATTTACAAAAACCTATATAGCCATGCCACATGAAAAGAGGCAAGTATACACTTGAGAAACAATATAGACCCTGACCTTCCATCTTGTTAACCCTTTACTCTATGAATATTCATATCAGACATAACGATGTTATGAAAATCAATTATCTGATTTTTATAACAGCAAATCAGCACACATTTTTGGACAGAAACTAGTAACACATCTTTATTATTCCAAAAGCAAACAGAGAAGACCCTTATCAGACAGTTTCAACAGGAGCTGTCTGATCTAGGTCTACTCAGTTTGCAAAGGCATTAAAATACCTATATATGGAGTAGACGGTTAAAGTGCTGCCTCTTACAAGGGTCTGTAGAATCAGATCTATATTACTTCTTCAGCAAACAGAGCAGACCCCGATCATACAGTTCCTACAACAGTTGTATTATCTAGGTCTACTATGTTTGTAAAAGCATTAACCCATTCTCTCATAAGCTGTTTCTAGATCCTACCTCTTTGAATAGATCCAACGAAAAGAAGCATTTACTAGAGAAAAGGAATTTTTTTAGAACTGTGTAGTTTTGAAACCATTGTGGTAAAAAGAGCATTTGATCCACAGTAGCAAATGCTCTATTTATCACAATGGTTTCAGGAAGTGACTTTTACAGTGGCGTCAATATGAGGGAATGGGTTAAAAGGCATATCCATGGAGTAAAGGGTTAATAATGAAATGTCATCAATGTACCAAGAGTAGTTATTGTGATACCGCCAATGTACCGTATGTCCCCAAATTTTCTAATACGACATGTTTGTCCCCTAAGTACTTAATAAACAGATTTCACTTAAACTGACTACTGAAGAACTGGCTAAATATAACAGGGTATCTAGTAACAAAGACATTCAAATGAAGCCACAAACTATTTTCCGATAAATTTTCTGCTTAATAGAAATTAAGGGTTATAAATAAACCAAACAAAATACTTCTCCTAAGTGACCACAAGTTGTAGAGCTTTAAGACAGGTAATAGCTTAATACAGTATTACATGCAAAAACTCCAAAGGAACTTTTGGTGCTACTTTTGCTCTATATTATTTAAACAGTCTCCTGCTCTTTAAAATCCCTCATGTGCACTCAATAAGTGTGTCACTTTAAAAAAGATTTCGCAACATGCAAAATACAAACAAACACAGCAGAGAAATCAATCAACGGAATCAAACATCTCTATATAATGACGCCCTGCCCCTCATAGTATTGTGTTTTAATGCCTATGTAAATAGGGTAAACCCAGATCAGACAGCTCCTGTAGGAACTGTCTGATCATGTCTGCTCTGTTTGCTATGGAATAATACTTTTCTGGTCCTACAGTTTTTATCAAAGCCAAAAGTTACCTTTTCATGAAGTGATCAGTTCATGCATAAACGTTCATTAGAGAAAGGCTTAATCTTTTCTCTCATATAAATGCTTTTTCAAGCCTTTGCAAACAGAATAGATCCAGATCAGACGGCTCCTGTAGGAGCCATACGATAAGGGTCTGATCTGTTTGCTTATGACATGATATACATTTAGATCTGACAAGAATTTTTTGTCAAAGCAATAATTTCTGATGAAATGTCTACATTATAAAAGTTCAGCTAATCAATTTTCATGATGTCATGATTTTTTACGTGGATATTGAACAGGTTGAGGGATATATTCAATGCATTTATATGAAGGAAAGGGTTAAGATAAGCCATATAATTTGATATGTATACAGTCATGTACTGCCTTTATCCTTTTTCAGTGGCAATAGCAAGTGCCTATTTCTTAACCCTTTCCTCCATAAATACGCCTTTCTATGCCTATGCAAACAGAGAAGACCCAGATCAGACAGCTCCTACAGGAGCTGTCTGATCAGGGTCTGCTCTGTTTGCTTATGATATAATATAGATATGATTCTACAGTATCTGCCATGGCCAAAAATTCCCATGTCCGTGAGCTATTATAACAAATTTATCTGATTAATATACATCACGCCATTATTTCTTACATGAATATTCATGGAGGAAAGGGTTAATCTATTCAACTTTATTCTATTTTATCTTCTTTTTAATTTCTTAACCCTTTCCCTGTTCTAAGTTTAGTACAAATTTCAATACCTACTGAATATTCATTTACAAAATAGTTATAAAGAAATATGGAAGGTGGAACATTGTAGCCATTCTAGAAAGCAAAGAAACAGATCTATCAAATTCTATTAGCAAACAGAGTAGACCCTGATCAGACGGCTCCTCTAGGAGCCGTCTGATCTGGGTCTACTCTGTTTGCAAATGCGTGAAAACATGTTTATATGAGGGAAAGGGTTAAGTAACAAAACCAACTGAAAAAAATATTCATGCATACTTAATGTACAGTTAAACTTCCATAATCAGAACTTTTAGTAAAAAAGAATTGATAACTTGTCAGACAGGTGGTTGCTTAATGCAGGATGAAAGTCCTCTGGAGCTTTCTGTGTGACTTTTAAACTTGCATTAAGCTGAGTGTTCCGATAAGTAAGGTTTACTGAACACAAAAACTATTTCCTTATAGACGATTACATGCTTACCTTGCAAATATTGAGAACCACAACAAATCTGCACAACAATTAATTCAATCCAAAATCACAACTAAAACAAAACATGAAATGTATAAGCAAGGCGTGTTATAGATATACATGTATTTAACTGTTTCGCAGCCATGGCTTGTCATCTGCAAAATTTTCATAATTTCATTTTTTTTATATTTTGTTTCAAGGTAACAAACAATTTTGATCCATCCGGACTAACAAACAATTTTGATCCATCCGGACTAGTGATTGTGTGATGGTGGTCACAGTTTTACCAATGGCAGCAAGAATTAATAAAATTCAGTTATAAAATTCAGTACAATTACAACAGTGACAATCAATGTGTTGTGTTCTAGAGAAACATAATTTGAGCTTTCAAAACTTATATACTGCACACATTTGTAAACAAGAGGGCCAAGATGGCCCTTAATCGCTCACCTGATTACCATAGATTTAAGATTTTTGCAAGGTAGCCCATGGGTAGGGTCAATATTGAACTTAGGGACAATATATGAACAATGTTGATAGTGGATCATGAGCAGTGGATTATGAGCAGTGGTTCTGCGGAACAAGATTTTCAAAGATTTAGTATATTGATTTTATCAAGACAATGATTCTGACCAATGAAGATTGGGCTAAAAATGTGCTCTCTAAAGCATTTTTTCTAAGATTTAACCTAGTGACCTACTTTCTATTCCCACCCTACCCATGATCACACTCAACCTTGATATCACCAAGACAATCAGTCTGAGCAAGTTTGAGGAAGACTGGGCTAAAAATGTGGCCACTGGAGTGTTAACTAGATATGACCCAGTGACCTACTTTTTGACCTCACATAACCCACTTTCAAACTTGTCCAAGCTTTTATAAGGACAATCATTCTGACCAATTTTCATGAAGATTTGGCTATAAATGTGACCTCTAGGGTGTTGACAAGGTTTTCCTACTATTTGACCTAGTGACCTAGTTTTTAACCCCACATAACCCACTTTCAAACTCTTTTGAGATTTTATCCAGACAATCATTATGACTAAGTTTCATGAAGATTGGACTAAAATTGTGACCACTAGAGTGTTCACAAGGTTTTTCTACTGTTTGACCTAGTGACCTAGTTTTTAACCCCACTTGACCCAATTTCAAACTAGTCCGAGATTTTATCAAGACATTCGTTCTGACCAAGTTTCAAGAAAATTAGACTAAAATTGTGACCACTAGAGTGTTCACAAGGTTTTTCTACTGTTTGACCTAGTGACCTAGTTTTTAACTCTACTTGACCCAATTTCTAACTCGTCCGAGACTTTATCAAGACATTCATTCTGACCAAGTTTCATGAAGATTGGACTAAAATTGTGACCACTAGAGTGTTCACAAGGTTTTTCTACTGTTTGACCTAGTGACCTAGTTTTTTACCCCACTTGACCCACTTTCAAACTCGTCCGAGACTTTATCAAGACATTCATTCTGACCAAGTTTCATGAAGATTGGACTAAAATTGTGACTACTAGAGTGTTCACAAGGTTTTTCTACTGTTTGACCTAGTGACCTAGTTTTTTACCCTACATAACCCACTTTTCAAACTCCTCCGAGATTTTATCAAGACAATCATTCTGACCAAGTTTCATGAAAATTGGGCTAAAAATGTGACCTGTAGAGGGTTCACAAGGTTTTCCTACTATTTGACCTAGTGACCTAGTTTTTAACCCAACTTGACCCACTTTCGAACTCGTCCGAGATTTTATCAAGACATTCATTCTGACCAAGTTTCATGAAGATTAGACTACAATTGTGACCACTAGAGTGTTCACAAGCAAATTGTTGACGACGCACGACGCACGACGCACACCGCACGACGGACGACGGACATTCAAGTCTCCCAAAAGCTCACCCTGAGCTTTGCTCAGGTGAGCTAAAAAGAAATACTGCTATTATTATGTAACATTTATTTAAGTGTAAATCAGCATTTAGGCTTAAGTAGGTGGCAGCTTATTACAGGATGAAAGTCATGCAAAAAGCTCCCCTAGATTTCTGTGTGATATGCACTCTGCATTAAGCAGCCACCTGCTTAGAACGTTCTCAATTCTTTTACTGTGCTTCATAAAAACAATACTACAAATAACAGTACCACTAATTTTCTTTCACCTTTACTATTTTCACTGCCTATACAAACGAATTTAGAAAATGACCTGAAGTTTAAGTTTTGATGACAAGGAAATGTTGTAACGCTTTTCTTGTTCAATATTAATTTCCTATAGGAGCCATCTGATCTGGATCTACTCTGTTTGCAAATCCTTGAAAAGGCATATATATGAATGAAAGGATTAAAGTATAAGTACAAAAGGGTTTGCTTTCATGTACATCAGAAATAGCCTTAAACATACACCCATAAGAATAAATAGAAAATGAACAACGCTTAGCTTAAATACATTTTAGATATTACATATAAACACTGTAGTCTAAAACCCAAGAAAGTTATCTTACTCCCACATCAAAAATAGGCTAGAACATGAGAAGGTTTGCTTACACACACATCAGGTACAAACCCAATATCAATCAAACACCGGTACACTGCAAAATAATTTAACAGATACTTATGCAACTTGTTCACTTAACATTGTTAACTTAAATATTATTGAAAAGCACCAGAAGATCACTATTCAATTTTCAGTGGTATACTGAGCATTTTTATGTCTGCTAAAATTACCAATTCCTTTCTGTATCACAGTAACAAATTAAAACAAGAGGACCCTGAGGGTCCTGGGGCGCTCACCTGACATTTGTTAAGTGTTGGTTACAACAATGTTACACACAAGTAATGGACAAGATTTTTCTAAAATTTGAAAATATACAAGATATCATCATATTTTAGAATTTTAGAAACTTGCAAGAGGGCCACCTAAAGACCATTCCTGCCAGATATCATTCAAATCTGATTGGTAGTTTCAGAGAAGAAGGTTTTTAAAGTTTTCTATATAAATAAATAAGGAAAGTGGCCCCGCCCCCTGACGGCCATGTTTTTTTAGATATCATCATGAATTTTAGAAACTTGCAAGAGGGCCACCTAAAGACCATTCCTGCCAGATATCGTTCAAATCTGATTGGTAGTTTCAGAGAAGAAGATTTTTAAGTTTTCTATATAAACATATAAGGAAAGTGGCCCCGCCCCCTGGCGGCCATGTTTTTTGAGATATCATCATGAATTTTAGAAACTTGCAAGAGGGCCACCTAAAGACCATTCCTGCCAAATATTGTTTAAATCTGATTGGTAGTTTCAGAGAAAAAGATTTTTAAAGTTTTCTATATAACTATATAAGGAAAGTGACCCGCCCCCTGGCGGCCATGTTTTTTGAGATATCATAATGAATTTTAAAAACTTGCAAGAGGGCCACCTAAAGACCATTCCTGCCAAATATTGTTTAAATCTGATTGGTAGTTTCAGAGAAGAAGATTTTTAGTTTTCTATATAACTATATAAGGAAAGTGGCCCCGCCCCCTGGCGGCCATGTTTTTTGAGATATCATCATGAATTTTAGAAACTTGCAAGAGGGCCACCTAAAGACCATTCCTGCCAAATATTGTTTAAATCTGATTGGTAGTTTCAGAGAAGAAGATTTTTAAAGTTTTCTATATAACTATATAAGAAAAGTGGCCCCGCCCCCTGGCAGCCATGTTTTTTGAGATATCATCATAAATTTTAGAAACTTGCAAGAGGGCCACCTAAAGACTATTCCTGCCAGATATCGTTTAAATCTGACGAGTAGTTTCAGAGAAGAAGATTGTTGAAAATTGTTGACGCACGACGGACGACAGACATTCAAGTGATCACAATAGCTCACCCTGAGCATGCTCAGGTGAGCTAATAAAAAGAAGTCCACAATACAGACTAATTTTACACAGCACCTTGCGTTATGCAGCAAACAAGTGTTGAGGAAAGCTCCTGCATGAGCTTTCTGCAACACTCATTTGCTGCATTGTCACAATGTGTGTCAGAACACCAGGCTATATCAACCACAAACCACCATCTTAAGGTAGCCATTATAGGCAGGTTTTACTGTACATGCATACTGATGTACTTCGTAAATGTTAGGTAAATGTCTTGTTAAAGTTTATTCAAAATTATGTTAAAAATAGGTTAGAAATTACAATATAAATGTGTGTAGTTTCTCTTTGCTGTCAATACATGTCACAGACACCTTGAAACTACCAAAGGATTGAATAAGAACGGAAAAGATGCATACAAGAACAATATTTATTTTCTTCCAAAATTGTTCCCATGAAAATGAATTATGTACACATACAGAATGCTTAAAATGACAACACAATGCTTAGTTCTAGTTGACCGCATGTCTATGATTGCCAATTCTCTTCATTGCAAATCCAAACTAGCTCATTTAGATATTTAGCTGTATAAACAGCAAGCTTGCTACTTATATAGTTAAATACCTAAATGAGCTAATTTTATGGACTATCGGTGAGGCTTGTGTTGAAAACAAATTAATATTTCTAATTTTCATTTGATAACATTGAAAATATCCATATTGTGCAGAGAGTTATTCAATCTGAAAGGCTTATGCAGACAAGGTACACATTACTATTGTAGCTTGAAAAGTTTATTCGAATACAGCCCCTCCAATAGGCTAAAGAATCACACGGCATAAGGTTATCATTCTGAGCAAGAATCACACGGCATAAGATTATCATTCTGAGCAAGCGTGATCAAGATTAGGCAGAAAATGTGGCTTCTAGAGTGTAGGCAAGATTTTTCTAAGATTTGACCTAGTGACCTACTTTTTCACCCCACACCACCCACAACCGAACTCAAATGAGAGATCATCAAGGTTATCATTCTGAGCAAGTTTGATCAAGATTGGGCTGAAAATGTGGCCTCTAGGGTGTAAACAAGATTTTTCTAAGATTTGACCTAGTGACCTACATTTTGACCCCAGCCCACCCATGATGGATCTCAATTGAGATATCATCAAGGTCATCATTCTGAGCAAGTTTGATGAAGAATAGGCAGAAAATGTGGCTTCTAGAGTGTAAACAAGATTTTTCTAAGATTTGACCTAGTGACCTACTTTTTGACCCAAGCCCACATATGATCAAACTCGATCAAGATATCATCAAGGTTATCATTCTGAGCAAGTTTGATGAAGATTAGGCAGAAATTGTGGCTTCTACAGTGTAAACAAGATTTTTTTAAGATTTGACCTAATGACCTACTTTTTAATCCTGCCCCACCCATGATCGAACTTGATCGAGATATCATCAAGAATATCATCCTGAGCAAGTCTGATCAAGATTGGACTAAAAATGTGACCTCTAGATTGTTCACAAGGTTTTTCAATAATTTGACCCAGTGACCTAGTTTTTAACCGTATGTGACCCACTTTCAAACTCATCCAAGTTTCTATCAAGACAATCATTCTGACTAAGTTTCATGAAGATTGGACTAAAAATGTGACCTCTAGAGTGTTCACAAAGATTTTGAATAATTTGACCTAGTGACCTAGTTTTTGACCCCACATGACCCACTTTCGAACTCATCCGAGATTTTTTCAAGACAATCATTCTGACCAAGTTTCATGAAGATTTGGCTACAAATGTGACCTCTAGAGTGTTCACAAGCCAAATGTTGACGACGCACGACGCACGACGCACGACGACGGACGGAGCACCATGACAATAGCTCACTTGAGCAAGCTCAGGTGAGCTAAAAAGTATCGTTCGATCCAAATCTCTCATTTCTTAACCAAACTTTGTTTCCGTGGTACTAATTCGAATCATCCTAGTGAGGTAAAAATATATTACTGTTATTACTGTCCTTTTCACTCACTTGTCACCCGATTTGAATCAAGATTTTTTTTATTTCAGGACAGATTGAACCTAAATCTACTTCATTTGATCGCATCCTTTTTAACTCCTGTGCTAAATATAACTCTATGCATTGCAGCAACAAGGAAACAAATACCCAAAATGCATTTTATACTGGCTATTTCGATCAGCTGATTCTTTGCAAAAGGCCATTGCATGACAAGCTGCCCATGTACGGAAATGATGAGTGGAGCATGTCATTTTTCAGTAGGGATGAATGGCATACTGATAGGAAAAATAAATGACATTATTTCTTATGTAACATTAACTTCTAAAAGCTATATTTACAATCTAAAAAAATTGAACATTCCACTTGACGTCATTCGTCTGCCATTTACAATATGATTTGAACTTGTTTAGAATGGGTAAATACTGTTTATAGGCCTTAAATCTTTATATTAAAATGGATTCAAGGTAAACTAAGACACACATTTCCTAAAAAACAATGACACAAGAAATTTAAATTTGATTTCAATCCGGTAAGAAATGAAAAAAAATCTCGATTCAAATTGAGTGACAAAATTGAGTGAAATGGACAGTAGAACGCTTTTCAAATAAAACAAATAAATCACACCTTATACAATGTCAGAGATAAATAGGAGACCAACTCATGTAAAACTATCAGCAGTAAAATTCTTAAAAAACATAATTTATTTCTTTACTATAAATATATATGTAACTTAACCTTTAGCATACAAAAAAACAACAAATCTCTAACAAAAATTACAGATTCAGTCCAGAGGAGATGCCATGTTACCCAGCCTCTCATTTGGATCCAAACTGTTTGAAACTAAAAACTGTGATGTGTTAATCCTTACCATGCTTTAACCCTTTCCTCTATAAGCTATTTTTAAACTCAACCTCTTTGAATTAATCTACCGAAAAGGAGCATTAACTAGAGAATTTTTTTTTTTAGAATTTGGTAGTTTGAAACCATTATGATAAATGGAGCATTTGCTCCTATAGCTCTATTTATCACAATGGTTTCAAGAAGTGACTATTACAAAGAGGTAGAAAGGCATATTTATGGAGGAAAGGGTTAACCCTTTCCCTGTTCTGTATTTATTCCAAATGACAATACCCATTCAGTATTCAGAGACAAAATAGTTACGATGAATTAGGGAAGCTGAAACATTGTAGCAAATTTAGAAACTAAAGAAACAGATCTATCAAATTCCATTAGCAAATAGAGCAGACCATGATCAGACGGCTCCTCTAGTAGCTGTCTGATCTGGGTTTAGTCTGTTTGCAAGTGTGTGAAAAAGCATTTATATGAAGGAAAGGGTTAAAAGGATAATGACTGCCAAAAATTGGATGTGATCAAGCTTTTGAGTAAATATTGACCAAGTGTCAAACAGGTTGGATACTGATGAGACCCTGCATTACTCTGCTTCTCATGTGGATCAAAGCTATTTGCAAATGGGAGTCAGGTCATGGATATCGGGATAAGTATTAACCCTTTCCCTCATGTAACCGTGTTTTCACGCATTTGCAAACAGAGTAGACCCAGATCAGACGGCTCCTAGAGGAGCCGTCTGATCAGGGTCTGCTCTGTTTGCTAATATAATATGATAGATCTGTTTCTTTGCTTTCTAAAATGGCTATAATGTATCACCTTCTATATTTCATTAAAACTGTTTTGTCCGTGAATATTCAGTAGGTAATGAAATGTGTAATAACATAAAACAGGGAAAGGGTTAATAAAGAAAATTTCATTTGAATTTGAAAATGATACAATGTGGAATTTCAGCAAGGACCATTTTTCCTAGCATGTTAATAGTTTTCCCTTTTATACTCCATGAATATTCATACAAGAAACAATGCTGGTATTAATTTTAATTAGCATAATTCATAATGGCATATGAACACATGAAATTTTAGCCATAGCAGAGACTGTAGAATCAGATCTATATTATTTCATATAAAGCAAACAGAACAGACCCCGATCAGACAACTCCTGAAGGAGCCGTGTGATCTGGGTCTAATCTGTTTGCAATGGCGTAGAAAGACTTATTTATGGAGTAAAGGGTTAAATAGGATTTGCATAAGATTGGCAATACGATGAATCTGATTATGCATATCACAGCTTTTGTTTGAAGTTTGAGAATGTATTTCCTGTTCATGGATTCTTCCAGCTGTGTACTAAAACCTGAGATCCTGTACTATGGCCGTCTTATTAGGATTTCAATATCCTCGTCAATTGGATTTCATGCACTTCTCCACAAATTTTCTGTAATACAAAACAGAAGATTTCAATATCCTTGTCAATTGGATTTCATGCACTTCTCCACAAATTTTCTGTAATACAAAACAGAACACTTTCTGCAAAGCAAAAAGATGACCAAAAAATAGCATCAATTTATTTTCTTTCATTGAATTTATTTTGAATATATTGTATCATTGCTATTTTTGCAACCATGTAATGTCATTCTGTTGCCCCTAACTGCTATGGTTCGAATCCCGACCAGGGCATTCTAAATTTTCATGTGAGGAAACTTTCCAGCTGGATTGCAGTAGGTCGGCAGATCTACCTGTATGTTCGTCTGTGCATGAAACAATTCAGTTTTTCCTTGCATGGAAAAACCTCTGGGGGGTCTTCCTCCATCTGTAATCAGCTAGATGTTGTGATTGACAGAAATACTCTTAAAGCAATGTAAAACCCCGACTCATATTGTTGCCTATAATGTTGACATTAGATTCAGGAAAGGGTCATTAAGATCTGTATACAACAGCACAGGATTAGCATTATTCCATAAGCAAATAGAGAATACCCTGGCCATGCAGCTCCTGGAGATCTGGGTCTGCTCTATTTGCAAAGGCAAACAAATGCACATCTACGTGGTAGAGGATTAAAGAGGATGCATAACAAATTTAATGGGTTCAAACTATCTGCAAAGCTAATAAGAGATTTGATCATAGCAGGCCATAGATTAAAATTGTAAAAACAAACCTTATTATTTCTGGAAGTTCTGGTGCCATGAAAATCAGCTTGTGTCCATATCGAAGACTTGCATTAAAAGGGACAAACTCCACTGAACCAGTAACATCAGATCTAGTGGCAAGAGCTGCCTGGTACAACTGAAATGAGAAGCAAGTTAACTCAAGGTTTTGAAAATAATATACACTTGATAAATGTTTGGAAAATATAACATTTAACTCTTTGCATACTGTAACTAAAAATAATAAACTTTGCATACAGTTTAGAGCCAGATGAGATACCAAATAACTTAGCATCAGATGGGCATCTTTCCTTTCAAATTGATCGGAAAGCATTTGGTCTTTCAACCTTTCAACATGTCAATATACCCCCCCCCCCCCCCCCACACACACACACACTTTTTCAATAAAGTGTAAATAAAAAAGATACCTTTTCTCCTAGATGGAATGGCACAATAACATCATCTTCTGCATGTAGTATTAACAATGGCACTGTTACTTCTGCTATGCTGTAAAAGAAAAAAACTTGAAAGAAAGGCTTCAAGTTGGACAAAGTTACTAAATTTCATCACAATATGTCCATCATTTTTGTGGTTAGTTCTGGGTTTGAGCAAATGTTTGTGATATGAAGTGCTGAACTAGCATCTTGGGACAACTCGAACTATTTATTTGAAATAGTATGTCACAAGTTTTCTGATTTCAATGCGCTTTATACAGTTCCTGCATAATTTGTTTATGGGCCTATAATTCTAAACGTATGATTTCACATAAAAACCCATCCATCCCACCCCACACAAACACGAAAATATCTCTTGCACATCTGAAATCGATAATGATAATATCTGCATCACTAAGCATCTTGATAAGTATCAAAGTAATTTGCTACACGAATTTACATGCAGCTACATACAAATACTACCTTATTTGATGATGTTCAAAGGTCCATGACCAGTACTATTTGACATGTGTATCTACCATTTAACACTCGCAAAGCTTCATTAACCCTTTCCCTGTTCTGTGTTTATTACAAATTTCAATACCTACTGAATATTCATGGACAAAAAGGTTATAATGAAATAGGGAATGTGGAGCATTGTCGCCATTTTAGAAAGTAAAGACACAGATCTTTGAAATTCTATTAGCAAACAGAGTAGACCCTGATCAGACGGCTCCTCTAGGAGCCGTCTGATCTGGGTCTACTCTGTTTGCAAATGCGTGAAAACACGTTTATATGAGGGAAAGGGTTATCCCATTCCTCCATATGCTATTTTTAGACCAACCTCTTTGAAAAAATCTACCAAAAAGGATCATTTACTAGAGAAAAGGAAATGTTTAGAATTGTGTTGTGATAAATGGTTTAATAAAGTGAATTTTACAGAGGCTTAGAAAGGTGTATTTATGGAGGGAAGGGTTAACATCTAACCTTTCCTTCATATGCCTTTTCACAACTTTGCAATCAGAGAAGACCCAGATCAGATGGCTCCTGTTTGAGCTGTCTGATCAGGGTCTGCTCTGTTTGCTTATGAAATCATAATAGCTCTAACTCTAGAGTTTTTACTAATGCCAAATATTCATGTGTACACTTGCCATTACAAAAATTCAGCTAATAAATATTCATGATGTCATTATTTCTTATGTGAATATTAAACAGGGAAAGGGTTAAGAACTATTCTTGCATAAACGTTCTGTTGTAGTCTCAATTACCCATGTATCAACAAAGCGATTCTCATGCTCATGCACTGTTGTTGACCAGTTTTAATTAATCCTTTGCAGGGCCTAACGTCAACAGTAGACACGAGCACCACAGCATTTTAACAGTGCCCCGGTAACAGCATAAATTATATGAACCGTCAAAGGAATAGCATATAGTTGTATTTTTAAATGAACACAGGAAAGCAGAAAAAGGTTTAATGCAAGAATGTCAATAGAGATAATACACTTTTTTGCGGCAATAACATCTGCAGAGTCCCTTGAGACTGTTGTTGCGCTCGCCCCTCCGGCTCGAGACAACAACAACCCCTTGTGACACTGCAGATGTTATTACCACAAAAACGTATATTAACCCTCTATTGGTGTAGCTTGCCATACAAACTTCAAATACTGCAAACTTTGACAAAGTTTAAGGCCTCATAAGTCTGACCAGTGCTGTTTGACATACACAAAATATGTCACACACATCTACCATCTATTTGACATCTGCAATTTTTCATTTATGCATCTTGAGAATTGGAAGCAGTTCACCATTCCACCAGACATACCTCTGGTCACTGTCAAAGTGAATATCATTTTGTTTGATGGTATCCAGGAACAGCCAGCTGAACCATGGCATGATCTTGAATGGCTGAAAGGAAACAGTGTGTATGCATATTACATATTCAATCTAAGATAATATTTAATACCATAACCAGCACAATTGTAACAATGAAAATACAGAAGCTGTAAGCATCACCTTAACCTCCAAAATGGGTCATCTGATCACTGACAACTTTCTATTCATTGTTGTAAAACTCAGTTAAAATCAATACCAAAAAATATGCACTGGGCATTTTGGCTTGTTGATCCCCACGACAGACAAAATATGTAGAAGATAGAGATAAAGGGAGATACAAGAGTTATGGTTGTTGCAGTATGTTGTACCAAGTAATATTGAATTCCTTCAATGTAAAAAAAAGCTACAGCCTAGACAACTGGATGACCAGGCCAATGCACTGAATTACATTCATACAACCACCATGGTGACAATGTCTAGTTGACTCCAAGCAGTAATGACAAAGCATACTTAAGTGATTCATATACTTTTTAACCCTTTATCTGATGAATATTCATGTTAGAAATGATGACATCATGTATGTTAATTAGATGATTTTTATAATAGCATTCAGAGGAAAAGAAAAGTAATTTGTACAAAGGCAGAAATTTTAGAGTCCGATATATATAATTTCCTAAGCAAACAGAGCAGACCCTGATCAGGTGGCTCCTATAGGAGGAATCTGATCTGGGTCTTCTCTGTTTGCAAAGGCAATAAAAAGCATCCCTATGTGTAAAGGGTCAAGGTTGATAATGGTACAGTATAATCCACGTCTTTCTACAGACAATGATTTTCCTTTTACAACTTGACAATAAATGTCAAATTCCCATTCCTAACTGTGCATTGTGTTGTAGCTTTATGTCGAAAGTTCAGTTCATATTTCCTAGTACAGTAAAACTTCACAAATATGTTCACTCAAATAATTAGCAATATCAGTCATTAAAACAGGTAGCAGCTTAATGCAGGGCAAAAGTAATGCAGAAATCTCCCAAAAGTAGCTTTTTGCATGACTTTCACTCTGCATTAAGCATCCACCTGCTTAAAAAGTTTCAAATTCTTCTTTCCTAAATAAATCTGATTAGTGCAGTTTTACTGTATCTGTTTTAACTCACTGCAGCTAAAGGATGGTATTTAGCAGCATCAAGAATGTTGTTGAATCCTGATTCAAGGAACACACCATCTGGAGCCTCACCTAGAAAATAATCCAAAATCATTTCGGTTAACCCTTTCCCTCATATAAACGTGTTTTCACGCATCTGCAAACAGAGTAAACCCAGATCAGACGGCTCCTATAGGAGCCGTCTGATCAGGGTCTGCTCTGCTTGCTAATAGAATTTGATAAATCTGTTTATTTGCTATCTAAAATGGCTACAATGTTCCACCTTCCATATTTCATTATTACTATTTTGTCCATGAATATTCAGTACTGTAGGTATTGAAATTTGTAATAAACATAGAACAGGGAAAGGGTTAATACAAAAATCTTAAAACAACATCATTGATATTTTGTGCTTTTGAATGCACATATCCTGTGTGAAAAGAGCGTTATGTAAATGTGGTATAATAATAATAATAATAATAATATTGATAAGATTAATTTTTATAATGGCCAGAATGAACAAAAACAGTTTGACTATAGCAGAACCTGTAGCATCAGATCTATATTATTCAATTAGCAAACAAAGCAGACCCTGATCAGATGGCTCCTAAAGGAGCTGTCTGATCTGGATCAACTTTTAGCAAATGCATAGAAAGCAGTATATATTATGGAGTACATGTAAAGAGAAAATCTTTTGTTTTCAAATTTGTAACTCCGATCTGCAAAACTTTTCAACTGCTTCATCTTCCATTTCTTTTTTTTATAGTAGAACCTGTCTTAAATGATCAGTCATTTATTGATCACAGGAGTATTAACAAGAGGGCCATGAGGCCCTGAAGTGCTCACCTGAGATAACCCCAGGGGCGGGGCCATTTTTGACCACAAGAAATCATGTGGACAACCTTGGTAGAGAACCACAAGGCAAAGCAGTATGCCATTAATTAAAGGTCTAAGCCTTATGGTTTCAGAGAAAAATAATATTTCATATTTTTCCCATGAAAAACTGATAAGCCCTGAGGCAGGGCCAAGTTTCGCCCAGTGGTCAGGGTCGTAAGTTAAACAATCTTGGCAGAGGACCACAAGCCACAGCTACATATATATAGTGGACCATTAGATCATGCTAGTCATACCAAATATCAATGGTCTAGGCCTTATAGTTTCAGTAGATTTTTAAAGATTTTCCAATGAAAAACTGATAAGCCCTTGAGCGGGGCCATTTTTGGCCCGGGGGGTCATAATTTGAACAATATATGTAGAGGACCATAAGATCATGCACCATACCAAATATCAAAGGTCTAGGCCTTACAGTTTCAGAGAAGAAGATTTTTAAAGATTTTCCTATGAAAAACTGATAAGCCCTTGGGCGGGGCCATTTTTGGCCCGGGGGTCATAATTTGAACAATATTTGTAGAGGACCATAAGATCATGCTACATACCAAATATTGAAGGTCTAGGCCTTACAGTTTCAGAGAAGAAGATTTTTAAAGATTTTCCTATGAAAAACTGATAAGTCCTTGGGCGGGGCCATTTTCGGCCCGGGGGGTCATAATTTGAACCACTTTTGTAGAGGACCATTAGATCATGCTACATACCAAATATCAAAGGTCTAGGCCTTACAGTTTGAGAGAAGAAGATTTTTAAAGATTTTCGTATGAAAAACTGATAAGCCCATGGGCGGGGCCATTTTTGGCCCGGGGGTCATAATTTGAACATTATTTGTAGAGGACCATAAGATCATGCTTCATACCAGATATCAAAGGTCTAGGCCTTACAGTTTCAGAGAAGAAGATTTTTAAAGATTTTCCATTGAAAAACTGATAAGCCCTTGGGCGGGGCCATTTTTGGCCTGGGGGTCATAATTTGAACTATATTTGTAGAGGACCATAAGATCATGCTACATACCAAATATCAAAGGTCTAGGCCTTACAATTTCATAGAAGAAGATTTTTAAAGATTTTCCTATGAAAAACTGATAAGCCCTTGGGCGGGGCCATTTTTGGCCCTGGGGCCATACTTTGTACAATCTTTGTAGAGGACCATAAGACCATGCTACATACCAAATATCAAAGGTCTAGGCTTTACAGTTTCAGAGAAGAAGATTTTTAAAGATTTTCCTATGAAAATTCCATATTACCATATATGGAAAAAATGACCACGCCCTCTGGCGGCCATGTTTTTTGCCGGATCAAAATTCTTTTAACAACTTTTGAAGTCTATCAACTGAGAAACATTTTGGTGAAAACTATATTCAAATCGGACAAGTCATTCTGGAGAAGAAGATTTTTCTAGATATTGTGTACGGTTGCCATGGCAACAAGACCGATGGCCCCACCCACTATCTTTTAACAACTTTTGAAGCACCCACCCACAGTATGTATCTGACCAAGTTTGGTTACAATTGGGCAGTCGGTTTCAGAGAAGAAGTTGTTTGAAATTGTTGACGGACAGACAGACGGACAGACGGACGACGGACACAGGGGTATCACAATAGCTCACCTTGAGCACTTTGTGCTCTGGTGAGCTAAAAAGCAGGTGGTTGCTCAGAGCAGGAAAAAGGCAATGCAAAAAGACAGGTTCAACTGTATAAAAGACAGACAGTGCAGTGTCAGTGTCCAACAGTTTGGAGATGTCCTGTTACTGTTTCACTACTTGCAAAGGTCATTGATCACAAAGTGGGCAATAGTATTGAAAAAGTTATATAAGTCTATGTGAATAAAGTTTAATCATATTAAAATATCTCTCTCTTAAAATTACAAAGGACATAACATGTGTATTTCATAAAGGCTGAAATCCTATATCTGGACGACCAACTTTTATACTGTCTTAAATACTCTTAATTAACCCTCCATTTCAATAAACACATTTTCATGCATTTGCAAACAAAGAATACCCAGATCAGATGGCTCCTATACGAGCCATCTAATCAGGGTCTACTTTGCTGCTCATTACAGGTATAACATACAAATTTATATCAAACTCTACAGTTTCTGAGCTCGAGTGCCCTGTAATAAATATTCATGATGTCATTATTTCTTCCATGACTATTCAACAGGGAATGATTTAATATTACCAGACAAAGAGACATGAAGTTTGATGTTAACCAAATTATATTGGAGGAACAGCTGCATTAATTTCTGCTCAGATCATAATGTTAAATATCAAAAGAAAATTAAATACAAACTTACCGTTTCTACAAAGTGACCTAGCAAGCTTTGTAGTGACACTGAAATAGACAACAGACAGGTCCAAATATAAACAACAATCAAATCATATACATGTATAGTAAGTTCAAAACATAAGAAAATGTTCCTTTCACTTTGTACCAAGTTTAAAAAGTTTATCACTTTCTTTCAATTAACCCTTTCCTCCATAGGCTATTTTTAGACCCAACCTCTTTGAATGAATTTACCAAAAAGAAGCATTTACTAGAGAAAAGGAACCTCTATGGAGCAAATGCTCTATTTATCACAATGGTTTCAAAAAGTGACTTTTACAGGAGTAGAAAGGTGTATTTATGGAGGAAAGGGTTAAAACAGATTTTTACCCTTATAATGCTATGGCCATTCGGATGGTATTTGCAAAAATAATAACTCAAGATGATAGACCCAGTAAAGATGCTGAGTTTAAATTTTGTTTACTGAGTGCCAAAATGACACAAGATATGCCCCTCCAGGGCCCAACTACATGGTAAGAATTTTATGCAAAAAAGATAAATAAGTAAAAAAAAATCCACAAAGTCATTTCTTCCAATTTTAGTGAATACTGGACAAAAGCTTCTCAAGAACTTCATAGAGATGCAACATGCCATATTCAAGTTGCAAAAGCCTTAAGGTGAAGATAATACAATCCATCCACAGATGAATACATAACAAAGCAGAAGACAAAAGTTTGAGGAGACATATTTTTTTAGCAGGTTTTCAGGTATAAACAAAATGCTAGCTTATATTTTAACATCACATGTATACACAACTGTTCTCATTCACTAATTTAGAATTAACCCTTTCACTGTTAAATATGCATGACATAAATGACATAATGAATATTAAGATTATTTTTATAAGGACATAAAGTCATGTAAACAGGAGTGTTTGGTATTGGTAGAAACTGTAGTCTGATCATTATAATTTCAAAAGCAAATAGAACAGACCCTGATCAGATGGCTCCTACAGCAGCCATCTGATGTGGGTCTACTTTGTTTGCAAATGCATGAAAAGGTGTTGATATGTGGAAAGGGTTAATTGTTTTCCATTCCAACATTGTTTACCCAGTTCCCAGAGAATGTCCCCAAATAAATAATGGTGAGTTCCCCTTCCTCTCTTTGATCCACCTGTAGGTAAACAAAGCATCAGATACTACACCATCCTCTGAGGGGCTGCCTGTCGAGTCACCATAACCTGTAGAAAAAAATAATATTTTGCATGCTAAATTTTCAAAATAAAATGGTCCATCATTGTGTAACCGTAATATCTACTCATAATGTAAGGAATAAATTTGATCAAGGATAGCATGTGACTAGTTAACTGATCATTGCCTTTTAGACTATTTTTAGACCTTACCTCTTCTGAATAAATCTATCCAAAAGGAGCATTAACAATAGAGAAAGAGAATTTTAGAATTGTGTAGTTTTGAAACCATTGTGATAAATAGAGCATTTTCTCCTATGGAGCAAATGCTCTATTTATCACAATGGTTTCAAAATGTGACCTTTACAGAGGTGCCAAGATACATCACTAGGAGGGAATGTGTTAAACAATGCATATAATTATCAATAGACTCTTCCAGATCTCTGATCTAAGTCTTCAATAATGACAAATGCCTATGATCTCATTCCCATTGCTGCAAATGGACTGATTCAATTGTAAACAAAGCGATAAATTCCCTTCATAACTACATGGTATGTATGGACAATGATCAATACTCTTCCAGGGGCCTTCTGATCTAAGTCTTCACAGTTGACAAATGCCTATGATCTCATTCCCATTGCTGCAAACCAATCACTTCATTTGTGAACAAAGTGCTTAATTCTCTTTATGACTACACCACTGTATGGATGTCAGTTTGATGTGAAGTTACTGATTTTCTCATTTAACCCTTTCCATGTTTAACCCATTCCCTTATATTGACGAATTTTGACGACCCTGTAAAAGTCACTTTGTGAAACCATTGTGATAAATAGAGCATTTGCTCCTATAGGAGCAAATGCTCTATTTATCACAATGGTTTCAAACTACAAAATTCTAAAATTTTCCTTTTCTCTTGTTTACACTCCTTTTTGGTAGATTTATTCAAAGAGGTTATATCTAAAAATAGCCTATGAGGGAATGGGTTAATAATTTTTCCAGATTTGTTCATCTCATCTCCTGAATATTTACAGACAGAATCAATAAAATGGAACATGGAAAAGGGATTTTTTCCCTGTGGAAAACTGCATGATCAGATCAGTTCTATAAATTTTCAGAAGCAAACAGAGCAGACCTTGATCAGGCGGCTCCTATTCATGATCAGATGTCATTATTTCATGCATAAACATTCATCAAGTAAAGGTTTAAACATGTTTGATGCAAACTGGCTTTAACCCTTTCCTCCATTGGCTATTTTTAGAACCAACCTCTTTGAATGAATCTACCGAAAAGGAGCATTAACTAGAAAAAAGGATTTTTTTTAGAATTTTGTAGTTTGAAACCATGTGATAAATAGAGCATTTGCTCCTGTAGGAGCAAATGTTCTATTTATCACAAAGGTTTCAACAGATGATTTTTACAGAGGCGTAGAAAGGCATATTAATTAAGGAAAGGGTTAATTTAACCCTTTCCTCCATAAATACGCCTTTCTACGCCTCTGTAACTTTATCATATCCTGCATCACCTGCATGCTGCTCTCCCCACATTCCAAACACATAGAATTCAGAGCCAATTCATTCCACTAGCTCAAGGCAATATGCCTCTAAAGAGTTTGACTGAATCTTTGGTTCCTGAAGCAACTTGGATCCCGAAAAATCAGAACCTTTTACTAGATTTCTACAGCAGGATTGCATATAACATACATACTGATCTATCAAAATATCTTATTTCTCAGACAAACCCTATCTTGAAGCTATTCATTGGTCTAGAGGTGACTCTCAGAAGCAGCAAATTAAGATTATAATTTACTTACATTTCCAAAAACACACCTCTATCTAATGTTCTGTTTCAATTTACAGAAGAAGTCTTGACTTTATAAAGCGTGAAAATTGGTTAATCTTTTACTCCACAGACACGCCTTTTAATGCCTTTGCAAATAAAGTATAGACCGAGATCAGGCAGTTCTTGTTAGATCTATCTGACCAGGGCCTCCTCTGTTTGTGTTAAAAAATTATACAGAACTGGTTCTACAGTTTCTGCCATTATACAGAAGGTCCCTTGTACTTGTTGCCATTATGAAAAATTCAGCTACTTAATATTCATGCATTCATTATTTCTTAATGCATATTCATGGAGTAAAGAAAAACCCACAGAATGTTTACCCCTATAGTCAACAGCTATCACATGAAAGTCCATGGAAGACAGAACTTTGTACAAGCCCACTCTGTGCCAGCCAGCTCTGAAAAAGATAATTTCTATTTGTTTTTAGTGTAATCAGAGAACTTTATGTCATTGTTTTCCATTGTAATAGTCTTCATGCCATGACATTCTGTAGACTGAAAAGCAGTAAGATATGTCATTCAATATAATATTTGCTGCATCATGAATAAAAGAGGCATTTGGACATTTGCAAATAGGATAGACCCAGATTAGATATCTCATAGTTACTTGGCATATCGTCTATATTCACAGTTTCCAAAAGGTTATTATAGAGTCACCCTTAGCCCATTACCTCATAGGCTATTTTTAGATCCAATCTCTTTGAATAAATCTACCGAAAAGGAGCATTAACTAGAGAAAAGGAAAATTTTAAAATTTTGAAGTTTGAAACCATTGTGATAAATAGAGCATTTGCTCCTATAGGAGCAAATGTTCTATTATCACAATGGTTTCAACTGGTGATTTTTGCAGGGGCGTCAAATGAGGGAATGGGCTAGTATGCAAGGAGTCATTGTTATACTAAAATAAAGACTCCACAGACAGTTTGTAGAAATAACCTAATTACCCAAGGTTCTGCTAATTGAATACACAATTTCTCCTATCCACAGGTTTGCAAATCTGAATAATTCAATTTCGCACAAATTTGGTAAATTAAAACCAGACAGATAAGTTAAATGTACAAAATTGTGTAGACTGATCAAAAAGCTCATTCAGGAGCAGTTTGATCTGGTTCTGCACCATTTGCCTAAGTTTATCTATCAGAATACCCACAATGTCAGAGGAAAAAAGTGGTTCCTCATGACTGATTCTTCTGAAAATTTAACTAATCCAAGATTTTATTCACAACAATTCTTAAAGTGAATTTGAGATAAATTGGTCAAGAAAATTGCTAGATGAGCAACAATGTATTATGATACACGGACGGAAAAACTATATACCCCCGAACAACTTCATTGCATGGGGTATAATTACGGTAGATTCTGCTGGTATTTGGCTATCACACCTACCTGGTGCCTGAATTTCCATGTAGATATAGAATAATAGGTTTGCCACTAGATAATGCATCTGGATAATTATCTTTAACAATGTCCACTTGGCTTTGGCTGCTTGGAAGTAAATGCCTGAGAAAAAGAATTTAGTACATGTACATGTACGTCATTGTTCATAATGTCTTTATTAAAGAAATCAGCTAATCAACCCTTACCCCGCCGAGTTTTCAAATGGACTATTACAAAATTCAAACAGGTCAAGCTTATGGAGCCCTCTCATCTGGGTCTACACTGTTTGCAAATGACATCATGACATAGACAGTAAGGGTCAATATTCAAACAGCCATTATATTTTCATGAATATTCATCAGGTAAAGGGTTATCATTAAATATTCAGCACTTTTCATTTCCAAAATTTTTTTTTTCTCAAACATCTGAAATGATTCAAACCCCTATCCTGCTGCTCGAAATGTTGTCTGCTGCATTTTTAACCCTTTACTCCATAAATATTCCTTTCTATGCCTTTGCAAACAGAGTAGACCATGATCAGATGGCTCCTATAGGAGCTGTCTGATCAAGGTCTGCTGTTTGTTTATGACATAATATTGACATGATTCTACAGTTTCTGCCTTACCCAAAAATGCCGGAGTCCATGTGCTATTATAAAAATTAATCTAATTAATATTCATTATGCCATTATTTCTTACATAAATATTCATGGAGAAAGGGATAATCATTATCCTGGTTGCATAGTTATTTTTTAACAAAAATTCAAACTGAATGCCATACAAATAGGATTCTGGGACATGTGGAGATTCTTGGAATCCCATTTGGATCATGCTTGTAAATGCCAGTCAATTCAAGATAAGCTGGAGAATTACTAAAAAATCATACTAATCGAAATAGTCTACGCCAAAAACAAACGCATACATGTAACAGTCCATTAGTAAATATTTCATCCACAAAGACATGCCTTGGCTAATAAGCATTATAAAAATGGTCAACTTTCATTTTTCAAAGCAGGGTCTGCTTTGTTTGCTTATCCATTTCCCTGTTCTATGGTTATTAACCCTGTTCTACGGTTATTAACCCTGTTCTACGGTTATTTAACCCTGTTCTACGGTTATTAACCCTGTTCTACGGTTATTTAACCCTGTTCTACGGTTATTAACCCTGTTCTACGGTTGTTTAACCCTGTTCTATGGTTATTTAACCCTGTTTTACGGTTATTTAAATTTTCAATACCTACTGAATTCAATATTCATGGACAAAATAGCAATAATGAAATATGGAAAGTGTAACATTGTAGCCATTTTAGAAACTAAAGAAACATATGTATCAAATTCCATAAGCAAGCAGAGCAGACCCTCATCAGACGGCTCCTCTAGGAGCCGTCTGATATGGGTCTACTCTGTTTGTAAATGCGTGAAACACAATTATATGAGGGAAAGGGTTATGGAATTATCTACACTTTTTGTCACAGACTGTGAGACAAAAATCACATTTATATGCCATACAAAAATTCAGCTAATAAATATTCATTAAGTAATCATTTCTTATATGAATATTCTTGATGTAAAATGTAAACTGTTTTAAGAGCAGTTTTTACCTACCATAAACCTAGTCTAATCTTTTGATCTGTCTCTAGGTAAAAATTTCTTGTTGGTCCTAATCCAAGTTCCTCTGGAGCTGTGAAGTCCACAAATGGTGGCCATCTCACTGGAAACAATATATTACACATCAATAATTATATATACACCATAACTAGGTGGCAATTTTCTACATATTCTACATACAAATTGTATGTGGTTTTATGTACAAGCATAGACGCTATTTCTTTAGCAGGATGTAATTTAACCCTTTACTCCATAAATACGCTTTTCTCCACCTTTGCAAACAGAGTAGATCCAGATCAGGGTCTGTTCTGTTTGCTTTATGAAATTATATAGATCTGATTCTTTAGTTCCTGCCATAATGAAAGAGGCATATCTCCATGTGCTATTATAACAATTAATCTAATTAAAATTAATGATGTCATTTTTTCTTACATGAATATTCATCAAGTAAAGGGTTAACTGCCATCCTGAGAAAACAGAAAGGAATGCTAAAATTTCTGCTTAACATGAGGCATATAGATATGGATATATAAATAAGACACTTATATGCTGAATTAAGCAGCTCTCGTGATTGCATAAAATTTTACTTACTCAATTTTAAAGTGTAATGTTTGTTGAAAAGCATTTTAAATGATAAAAATAATCTATTGCTCATGTATGTATTAATTAGCTTAACATACATGTAAATTTATACTATCATATGAACAAAAAACGTTTTGGTCCTGGCAAAAACTAGAATCAGAAATATATAATTTAATAAGCAAACTGAGCAAACTTTGATCAGATTTGATTTGATTTTACTCTGTTTGCAAAGGCATTAAAAGGCATATCTATGGAACACTGACACATTTCCTCATAGGCTATATTTAAACCAAACCTCAATAGGCTATATTTAGACCCAACCTCTTTGAATTAATCTACCGAAAAGGAGCATTAACTAGAGAACAGGATTTTCTTTTAGAATTTTGTAGTTTTTTAACCATTGTGATAAATAGAGCATTTGCTCCTATGGAGCAAATGCTCTATTTATAACAATGGTTTCAAGAAGTGACTTTTACAGAGGTGTAGAAAGAGTTAAACCAAACCTCTTTCAATAAATGTACTGAAAAGAAACATTTACTAGAAAAAAGGAAAATTTTAGAGTTGTTTGTTTCAAAAGAAAAACTTATACAGCGACATCAAAAGGTGTCAATTTGAGGGAATGTATTAAATTTGAGGAGTTTATATAATAATTTGTATGATTCATTCTAATACTTACAGTTATTGAGGAATATCACTTTGCTCTGTATCCATGGGTTCGTCTTGACAAACACTGGCACAAAGACATACAGCGCCACCAGTATCAGAAAGCCCGTTTTTATTAAATACTGAATGAGCTGTTTGCTGAAAACAGATCATAATGAAATATGAACAAAAATCACTAAAAAAAACAGTTCTTTTTCACCCTTAAATGTGGTTTCCTTAATCAATATAGAGTTAGACAAAAAAATTATTTTGTGTCAATCACCTACAAGAGTCTTTAACACAAATAGAAGGGTATATAAATTTGATATATCACTTTGAAGTTTCATACAAACACATTTTTTTACCCTAGGCAATATTCTTTTTCATGAAGCAAGTTAAACTGGAAAGCTCAATTCTACATATACAGTAAAAACTCTCTAAACCGGAATTCTAGTAGAGAAAAGTGTAGATACTTTTAGGCAGGTGGCTACTTAATGCAGGATAAAAGTCATGAAGAAAGCTCCTCTAGCTTACTTCATATAAACATGTTTTCATGTGTTTGCAAACAGAGTAGACCTAGATCAGACAGCTCCAGGAGGAGCCATCTAATCAGGGTCTGCTCTGTTTGCCAACAGAATTTGATAGATCTGTTTCTTTACTTTCTAAAATGGTTACAATATTCCACTTTCCATATTTCATTATAACCGTTTTGTCCATGAATATTCAGTAGGTATTGAAATTTGAAATAAATATAGAACAGGGCAAGAGTTAAGCTGCCACCGGTCTCCAGACCAATATTTATAAAAACAAGAGTGTCTTTGTGCGGTGAACATTTGTGCCAGGTTATTTTGAAATAAAAATAATATCCAGTTTAGAGGGGTTTTACTGTAGTCATATACCAATTGCCAAAATAGCTGCAAATTGCCAGTTATTGCAATGGAATTTGTCTCTTCACAATATCACCATTGGTATTTTGTATCGAGATGTTTCCAAACATAATTTTGTATCAGTTCCTTTAACCTTTTATCTGTTCAATAGTCATGTAAGAAACAATTTAATGATGTCATGAATATCTAATGGCTGAATTTTCATAATGTAAAATTTTCAAGGGATGTTTTTGCTCGGACAGAAACTGTAGAATCAGATCTATCCATGTATCATGTCATAAGCAAACAGAGCAAACCCATATCAGATGGCTGCTATAGGAGCCATCTGATCAGGGCCTACTCTGTTTGCAAAGGCGTGAAAAAGTGTTTATATGAAGAAAAGGGTTAAATGCTGTATTGTTTTTAGGAGTAGTTTATAGATGTTAAGTGGTAGAGTACATTGCTTACACGACAATAGAGCTACTTCAGCTCACACTACATATAGATCTACACTATTTTCAAATGTCACTTACCAACAACTCATTCCCTGCAGCCAAAGAATTACAATGTAATGCCTTCAGCTATTTCTAGATCTAGTCCCTTTGAATAAATCTACCGAAAGGGAGCATTTGCTAGAGAAAAGGAAACTTTTAGAACTATGTAGTTTTGAAACCATTGTGATAAATAGCAATGGTTTCATAAAGTGATTTAACAGGCGTCAAAAGGCCTCAATATGAGGGAATGGATTAAATGGAACTTCTAACATGGTTTTACTTAGCACTTTCCCTGTTCTATGTTTTTTTCCCAAATTCAATACATGTACTAACTAAATATTCATGAACAAAATAGTCGATCATAATGAAATATGGAAGGTGGAACATTATAGGTATTTTAGAGACTAAAGAAACAGATCTATCAAATTCAATAAATCTGCAATCAGGGTCTTCTCTGTTTGCAGATACATGATAATGAATTTACATATAGGAATGAGTTAACAAACTTTTAAATAGACAATGCAAGCAGTGTTGGTCCAGGTCAGCTGCTCCATTGAAAGCTGAAGATCTGCTTCGAGTATTTATAAATTTTATACACTATTTAAATTATGTCACTCATCAGCACCTTACTGTCCCCACTTTCACTAGTGCTCACCAAGAGCTGTGACTGGACAAGTCCTAAAATGTAGTATAACTCATGAAAATCTAAATGACCCTTCTGGAATCAAACTTACAACCTCAAGTTTCTGACACAGATATTCTAGTAATTACTACCATCTTGCAACAAATGCTGGCTTGCCCAACAAAGCAGCATATGATTGATTTATATCCCTTCTGCTTCCAGGTTTTCAAGAGACAGTACAAGGCTTCAACACTGTCCTTCAGTAATACTAGTTCAGTCCCCTTGGTGTCAAATGGTCCTATACCATTACTAAATACAGATTTAATGCTACATGAGACAATTACACTTTTTCTATCCTACATGTACATCGTAAGGACCTGGAAAATTCTGCAAGTCAAATGATCTCATTGATCATGATCAGATGATACAAGATACAAGAAGCTTTATTTAGAGTCGGTTATGTAGAACACTGTACATGTATTAACTATCATGAGATGAGATCACTGTACATGTATAACTATCAGTAACTGTGACTGTGACTGTATACAGGGAGGTTATTCCAATCAATAATGTTACGAGGGGGGAAATAAGACTTAACAGCAATGTGTCCTGCAGAATAGTACATAGTAGTAACAGATGTTATTTGTATGGTCTGATCTGAGGGTGTTCAGATATATGTTTAGGAACATTTCTGCTTTTACTGCAATCATATTGTATGTTGTGTATATATAATATATTATACATATAATATATGTACACATTTGTATTATATGTTATAAAGAATATGTTGAGCCTAGGCTTTTTTCATCTGTCTTGCAGGAGGCTTCTATCAAACTGGAGATCAGATTCAGAGAGCATATCACTAACACTGGACCTACTATGATACCTCTTCTTTATATACTAAGCTCCTGTGTGTCGGACCATATCAAGTTCTGACTGTTATATAATGGTACTAAGAGAGAGTGCCGTATTTATAGGCGGTGCTGCTTGAGGGCTGTTTTGAAGGCCTCGAGTGATTTTGCACTTACAACCGGGTTGGGTAGGTGGTTCCAATGTATTACAGTATCCGCAAAGAAAGAGTTGGTGTACTGTTTAGTTTTTCTAGTTGATATGAGGCTTCTGCTATTGTTACAAGAGTGTGTACAATAGTGTATGTTACATCATTACATGGTCTTTATATGAGCATGATTTTATCTGTCTTTTTGGTTTAGAGAATTTTACGAATTGATCGGTTGGTAGTGACAGGGCCAACCCCTCAACCACTTTATATATTAGGATTAGATGCAAACTGATTAGATCTACATTCTTCCATCTAGTTTGTTCTCATCTTGCACTCTGATGGTGCCTGGTTTCCTACTTTTGTAATATTTAGTTTTGAATCTTAGGGCCCGTAACAAGAATGTCTGTACGGAAACCATTTTCTAGGTTTCATGTGATATTGTTTGTTAATTAAAGACCTTAGAAGTGTTTCTCAAGACCTGCCTTTCACAAAGTGGCAATATCCTGGAATAGCATTATAGCAGGGTACCGTTATAGCAACCTTCGCTATTACCGCACTATCCCGTATAAATGAGTGTAGCATAAGGTCCGTTATAATTTCATAATCATATGCAAACAGAGCAGAGCCTAATCAGATGGCTTCTATAGGATTCATATGATCAGGGTCTAATCTATCTATCTATCGATATTGCCCAACTCCGCTTTCGCGTATTATTGGCAGGTGCGAGTCAGTGCTAGGATATAAAAGTAATAAAAGTAGTGAATAGAAAGACTTCAAAGTGAGACAGTGAGAAGAAGAAAGTGAGATAGTATTAGAATAGGTGATTTTTAAAATCAGATAAAAACACTATTTCCCGGCTCTCAGGGATGGCTAAAAAGAGTGGGGTGCATGACACTCTTAAACCCCTCTAGATCCGACTGTTGAACGGCATATGCAGGCTATCTATCTATCTATCTTCTTATAATCATTAATGTGTTCAGTCAGCATTGACTATTATACACATGTTGAGGAGTGCGCGTGTCGCGTGGGATGTTAGGAGTTTAACAAAAAGAAAGGGGCCCGAAAGGGTAATAAAAGAAAATACGCGAATTTTATACAAGATAGAGTGCTACACCCTGGGACCGTTGTTAGTATTTTAAAACTATATACACTCTACTAACCCCGTTACAGTGCCCTGACCACAGGGATGGTGACCTGGGATCTAAAGCTTTCAAGTGTATCAGCCATGACTGCAGCGGGTGGTAGTGCATTCCACTGAATGATTGTGCGAGGGTAGAAAGAGAATTTGTATATATTCTTAGAGGTTTGGATGGGTTGGTAAACAAAATCATGGTTCTGCCTTGTGCGAGTTGTCTTGTCAGGCAAGCTGTTCTACAAAACAACTGTATATGGAAAGAAAGAATATTTCAAATACTTCGACGATGTGTGTATCTGCCTGTATGATAGTGGATGCATATGACGGGTCGTCCTTGTGGGCCTCTCGAGATATGTGGGTACCTGAACAGCAACATAACCATAGACAATTTTATAGAACATAGTCAGTCGGCCAATGTCTCGTCGATCGCGTAAAGCCTGCCAATTTAAGTTTTCTAACATTTTTTTACACTAGAGTAGGAAGAATAATTTGTTTGCAAAGGCATGAAAAAGCATTTCTATGAAGGAAATAAACAGTTTAATTTATTACCAATAGTGGAAACTTGAAAGGTATTATACATTCCGGGACGAGGGGGCTAACTCACAGTATTGCCAAGAAAACGTTGTAGGAATGTATATAAGATAGTAAGATACTATGATTTTCACTATAAAGTTCATAGATAATGTTCTTGCATGCATGACCACATCCTGCCATGCAAATGTCAAACAACTCTACCCCCCCCCCCCCCACCACCACCCGCCACTTAGATTCCATATGGACGGAAGTGTGCAGGGATGGTTTGTGGTACTTCACTTGTTTATGTCAACTAGAAAAGTCTTCTAAGGGCATAAAGCGTAACGGCGTCAAAGAAACTTACATCATTGATGCAAGTCCATTCCGGCTGGACTTCGAACCTTGTCTCTTTGCCTTTACCGGTTTTTCTTGGTCTGGATCTTTAACCTCTGCACCGCTACGAAGATGCATATCAAGAAATTAGTGTTATTCACGGACTTTATTTTTTTACAGAAAAACGCAAAATTCAGCAAAACCTTTATAAATAATACGTGTTTTTGCTTCCGTCAAGATGTTTGTTTTCCTTTTGACTAAACTAACTTAACATAGTAAGAAAGTCTGCCATTGGATACTTTTCCTGACAGCGAACCAATGAAGCGTCTCGTAGCAAATCAAAAATTCATTCGGATGTTTAGGGGATGTCCAAAAAGTTACGTTTGAAGGCCACTGTAGGTATCAAACACGATTAGCCTAAGAGCTTTAGATCTAAATCTTTGCTATATTTTGTGTTCATGTCGGGCATGTCTTTGTATCGTGTTGTTTTTTAATGAAGTAATGTCGCCAGAATTAAATGTCATAGACAAATGTCAGTGTACTTGGAACGTGACATCATGTCGGCCATGGCCACTTCGTACCGGGGTCGTACCTACGTCAGTATTTGTAAACTGCCTAATACTACACGCCGTTTGCGTAATAATTCTGAAATTATGTGTCTTCATTTGAGAACCAAGGTTCTAAGATGGCAAGCTAGGTCTTTGGTGGAAACCTTGGACATTCTCTGTTAAAAAGACCAAATTGAACCATACCAAGAAATATATATTCTCAAAAGGGAATTACTCTGATATGAACACAGATATATCCAAAGTACCTTGGGAAAATATTCTTCAAGGAGGAATCCAAAGTGATTGGAAGTCTTTTGCTGAAAACATATACCAAATTCAAGAGAACCACATTCCAAAGAATAAAGTAAACCTTCCAGTCACAGGAATCCATTTGTTGATAGACAGGCAGTTCAAGCTATCAGAGATAAGAGGAAGAAATGGATCAAATACCAGCATTGTAAAAACCTCCAAACTTACGAAAACTATAAAAAATCAAGAAATTTAGTCAATTACGAGTTGAGAAGATCCAGGTACCAATATGAGAAAAGGATTGCACTAGATGCCAAATTGAATATAAAGGGATTTTGGAAATTTATAAGAAATAATACTAAGACAACTGTAACAATAAGTCATGTTGAAAAGCCAAATGGTCAGCTTACAGCAACAGATAAAGAAATCGCTGATACTTTGAATGCACACTTTGTCAGCGTCTTCACAATTGAAGATACCGAATCAATCCCCACAGCGGAACCCCTCACTATCCACTCCACACTGAGCTACTGCGAAATAACAGAAGACATAGTAAAACAAGTCCTATCAGAAATTAAACCATCCAAATCGCAGGGACCGGATAATATTCATCCCAGAATTTTAAGAGAATGCTCTTCTACACTAACTAAACCACTATCTACAATATACAGGAAATCTTTAGATAGTGGTAAACTCCCTAAAACATGGAAAGAAGCCAATGTAACCGCGATATATAAAGCAGGTAACAGGACTAAAGCTGAAAATTACAGACCAATTAGCATTACGCCCATTTGCTGCAGAATAATGGAAAGAATATTAAGAGCACAAATAGTTGATTATCTGGAAAAAAATAATATAATATCAAAATATCAATATGGATTCAGGAAAGGCTTCTCCTGTACTACTCAACTCATTGAGTGTATTGAAGACTGGTCTACGGCAATAAACGAAGGTAAAGAAGTAGACGTAATATACCTTGATTTCAAAGCTGCTTTCGATAAAGTACCTCACATGAGATTGTTACAGAAGATTTGGGATATTGGCATTAGGGGTAAAATCTACTGCTGGCTGGAAGACTTCCTACAAGGAAGGAAACAACGCGTAGTAGTAAACGGAGAATACTCCGAATGGTCCAGGGTAGTCAGCGGAGTCCCACAGGGAAGTGTACTAGGACCAGTATTATTCCTTATTTATATTAATGATCTCCCTGAGGCAATCTCATGTGTCGTACGTTTGTTTGCTGACGATACAAAGATATATAAAACAATTGATAATGTTGAAGATTCAGTCAAGCTACAAAATGACATCAACGAGGCAAGCAGATGGTAAAAAAAGTGGCAACTTTTATTCAATATTAAAAAATGTAAGAATTTACACATTGGAAACCGGGGTGTTATCAATAAATACTACATAACAGATCAAGATAACAAGCAGCAAGAGATACAATATGTAACCCAAGAAAAAGACCTTGGAGTGACCTTTGACCCTGCCCTGACGTTCCACCTGCACACTAATGAAAAAGTGAAAAAAGCTAACCGTATGTTAGGTCTGATTGTTAAATCCTTAATTATATGTCTAAAGAAATGTTTCTAACATTATATAAAGCTTTAATCAGACCGCACTTAGAATATGCATCAACAATCTGGTCGCCTAGATTAAAAAAAGACCAGAAAGCTATCGAAAATGTACAGTGTAGAGCTACCAGGATAGTTAAGGGCATGTCCAGTCTTAATTACAGTCAACGAATGAGAGAACTAGGGATTCCAAGCCTGGAATACAGGAGAATAAGAGCTGACCTCATACAGACATATAAAATATTACATGGTATAGATAATGTTGACAAGGAGAGACTCTTCCCAACTCCCCCTAGTTATTCGCAGAACACGCGTGGTAACTCTTTGAGGGTATTTACAAAGCGCTCACGCACTGAACTAAGAAGGACCACCTTCAGTCAGAGGGTCATAAAATTATGGAATAAACTTCCCAATGATATAGTACTGGCACCCTCGGTCAACTCCTTTAAAGAACGACTAAATTCGAAATGGGTAGGGGGCCCAGACAAGTTCAGTCCTGAATGCTTAAACTGACAGAGGCACTCAAATATCAGTTTTAAAATAGTTTGGGTTGTATAAGCCTACCCTAAACTGCTAAGCCTGACAGATGGCTCTAAAGATATTAGTTAATATTAACTAATTGTACTTAGTTTGATCGTCACTGATCTTGCTTCTAACAGTATTGTGAGAAAAGCATTTATTGAGGATCAGAGGCCTTAAACATGTATATAAACTAAAGTTAACACCTGTCAGTATTAAAGATATTTTAGCCTAATGTACATATAAAGATTTTTTACCATTATAAAATGTATACCAAAAACCTTCTCATAACTATTACTATATATATACAAAACCATTAAGTGCATGGCACTACCTTTCCAATTAGGGAAAACATAACTAATGTTGCCTAAAAAACGCATTGTTTATATGGACATGTCCATATCTGGCAATCATCTATATGTGAAATATGTGAAATACTTTTTTTGATAACCTAAGTTCTCTAAGGCTATTTTCTTATTTTTTATTATTTTTCTGAGAACCTAGGTTCTTGTCTCCCTAGCCATGTAGGATTTATGAATTTCAGTTGAGAGCATGATTTTTTTAGAATTTTTAAGTTATTTTAGCAGTCTGCAAATAATTCTTAGAACCTAGGTTCTTGTCTATAAAACTGTGATTTTAAATCATAAATAATGGCTTATTGTACACACAATTAAATGATAACTTTTTTCTAACCCGTCATCCATAAATACACCTTTCTACGCCTTTGCTAACAGGGTAGACCTAGATCAGACAGCTCCTTTTGGGGTTGTCTGATCAGGGACTGCTATGTTTGCTTATAAATGAAATAATATAAATATGATTCTGATCAGGGTCTGCTATGTTTGCTAAATGATATAATATAAATATGATTCTACAATATTGTGCTATAGCCAGAATTCCTTGTGTTCATGTGCCATATTGTAAAAAATGTTTTAATCAATATTCATGATTATTTCTTACTTTAATATTCATGGAGTAAAGGTTTAATTATTAAAAAAAGAAAGAAAGTAAAGTACCTAGTTATAAGTCTACTTTCAGTCCAAATGACCGCTCAGCCGACTGTACATTTACTCCCCTGGTCACTGAGCCATTTGCCTACAATATTGAGCACTGCTAACATATGGTGCGATTAAGCAGCCACAGTACCAACTAGTGACCTTCACAGGTTAAACCATAAATTTGTTATTAAAGTGATTGTCTCTACTAACTTGCAATTTGCATTTTAAAAATGCCTAAAAAATATGTAAACCATATTTGTTAATATGCAGAAATGAAAACGAAACTGAAAAAGACAAAAGTTTCATTAGTTCGATATTGAATACGCTGATAATTTAATATTACTACTACCAGTGGTATTGATTTGGATTGCATTTTAGTTTCATAACTGTTGGTAAAAGTCTAAATAGGCTAATAATATAATTTGTTGCACAACAAATCAAAGAAAATGGTGTATTTTGTATCACAGGGGCATATTTGGATATATGTTCAAATTGTCAATCTTCATGAGAATAGTTAAAGAAAACTATTACTATGTTTAATTATTTTGTTGAAAATATGCATTTATTGTAAAGAGCATAAAATCCAATGAAACATCACTGACCATAATCATAGAGCTTGAATGATACACACCAGTTCAAAATCATATTGATAAAAGTCCAATCTTACTTGAGAACCTACGATCTAGCCATTCGCCACTCAAGGCCCAGGCCGAGCCTTGTCAGACCTACATCAGCATCCCCATATACAGGTCTGCATTTAGCAACTGAAAGTTTTACAGCAACGGACTGCACACTTTGATAAGGGAGACTACCATACTACTAGTAGCACCTCCCAAATGATCTCGGATCTTGGTTCAAAGTGCCCTCAGCAAAGATGTCAGCAAGTCAAAATGACATACATTATGTATATTGTCTATGGACTTGTTGGCATCCCTGCATGCCCAAGAGTATGTCCATCCTGTTACATCAGCAACCTGGGGCCACAGACTGAGGTTTGTTGTCCCTTACTTTAGAACAGACACTCTTTGTCACTCCTTCTTCCCTTCCTGAGTCTTTTTAAAAGCAAATATTCCCCAAATTTTTTACATTTCATGTATAAAAGTTCAGTGAATAAATGTTGATGATATCATTGTGCTAAAAAACATCCTGAGCATATTTAAAGCTTTGTACAATAATTGACCTTGAAGTTAATGGTTTCAGTCTGAGTCAACTCAGGTTTAGATTTTATATCATGTCAAAAGCAAATAGAGCAGACCCTGGTCACATGGCTCCTATAGGAGCTGTCTGATCTGGGTCTACAGCTGTTTGCAAAAGAATGAAAATACTGTACATGTACATATTACTAGAATATGCAATGATTTCAAATTTGGTGTTATACTGATCATCGACAAGTGTCTTCTCAAAACGGATAGAGATATTTTGTATGTCTCCTTATATTTGCCACCAATGAACTCGCCATTTTATGACAGCAGCACTGAGAACGGTCTGCAAGATTTAGAAGATATCATTATACAAAACAATTTATTAGAAATGGAATTGTTGTTAAATGGTGATTTTAATGCACGCACTGGAAACCTAGCTGATTATTTGATAATGCAAGATAACATACCTGAACTATATGATGTGAGTGATATCATTGATGGAAATATAGGCTCTGACAGACTAACTATTGATTTTACTGTTAACAAATTTGGAAGGGATTTAATACGATTTTGTCAAACACATTCCTGTTACATAGTTAATGGGAGATTTGGGAATGACGAAAGCAATACCGGATATACTTTTACCAATAGGAATGGTAGTAGCATTATTGACTATTTCATACTGTCCAAAACATTATTAGATCTGGTGACACAATTTAAAATTATTTCGAAACCTGAGAGTTGTCACATGCCAATTAGTTTACAGTTACAATACCCCTTTATAGTGCATGATACAGATGATGCAAATGTGCAGAAAGAATCGTCATATTATTTGATAGAAAAGGAGAATTCGGAATTGTATTTTAGTAGATTGCTTAGCAAATTGCATAGTGGAAAATTTGATCGCATTGACTCAATGTTAGGAGACAGGAACAACGATATAAGAGCTATAATAGATCAGTTTGAAACAACCATTTTAGATAGTTGCAAACAGTTTAGAAGGAGAAGAAGAGATAGAAATAAGAAACCTAATATCAAGCGATGGTTTGACAAAGAATGTAAAAATGCAAAATCAGAAGCTACACGGGCACTGAACGATTTTCGAAGAACTAGATCCAGTGCTTCATTAGATATATATATTGAAGCCAGGAAAACTTATAGAAATATGTGTAAAAGTAAAAGGTTTTCATTTAACACAAAGTATGTATTAGAATTGGAGAATTCTGTCAATAATTCAAGATACTTTTGGTCTGAGATAAGACATATGACATGCAAAAGTGCTACTGCACCTAAAATTACACTTGAAAATTGGTATATTCATTTCAAAAACCTCTTTTCTGCTGATATATTAGAGGAAGTAGGAAATGTGGATGTCGATAAAAATTATGGTTATGTACATGAAAACAATGATATAGAATATGTATTGTTTAATGCACCTATCACTGATAGTGAGATCATGCAGAGTGTGAATAAGCTGAACCTTAAAAAGGTTACAGGTGGTACTCTGACAACAGAACAAATTGTTTATGGTATAGAAATATTATTACCATACATAAACAAACTGTTTAACAGACTTTTTGTAAATGGTGAGTTTCCTGAACAGTGGACTAAGATTGTTATAATACCACTTCACAAAAAGGGCAACGTAAATGACCCAAATAATTACAGGGGTATATCTCTTATTGACGTGTTAAGTAAAATATATATATCGATAATTACATCAAGACTGACATTTTATATAGATATGTATAGTAGAATCACAGAAGCACAGGCTGGTTTCAGGGCAGGTTATAGTACTATAGATAACGCTTTTATACTTCAATCAATTGTTAGTAAATATTTGTGTAGGAAGGCAAAACCTGTATATGTAGCATTTATTGATTTTCAGAAAGCATTTGATTCTGTAGACAGGGCTATTTTGTATGATGTCTTGCATAAAAATGGTGTAAAAGGTCATTTGTATAGAGCTATACATTCCATATATACATCTGTTAAAGCTTGTGTGAGGGCTAGGAAAGGATATTCTAAAGTATTTTCTTGTCCAATTGGTTTACGACAAGGGTGTAACTTAAGTCCTGTACTTTTCTCACTTTTTATTAATGAATTATATTCATATTTCTGTGACAAGAATGTTCGTGGTATACAATTGTTTCCAGATACAGTCGAAATATTCCTGCTTTTATTATGCCCCCCAGATCAAATCTGGGGGGCATATTGTTTTTGCCCTGTCTGTTTGTTTGTTTGTCTGTTTGTCTGTTTGTTCTGTTTGTTTGTCAGCAACTTTAACATTGGTCATAACTTTTGAGCCAGTACAGATAGAGACTTGATATTTGGTATGCATATGTATCTCATAAAGCCGCACATTTTGAGGGGTGACATGTCAAGGTCAAGGTCATCCTTCAAGGTCAAAGGTCAAATATATGGGTCAAATTACTGACTTTAACATTGGTCATAACTTTTGGACCAGTAGAGATAGAGACTTGATATTTGGCATGCTTGTGTATCTTATGAAGCTGCACATTTTGAGGGGTGACATGTCAAGGTCAAGGTCATCCTTCAGGGTCAAAGGTCAAATTATCTGTTTTTTTGGCTGTAACTTTAACGCAACTTTAACATTGGTCATAACTTTTGACTCAGTACAGATAGAGACTTGATATTTGGCATGCATATGTATCTCATGAAGCCGCACATTTTGAGGGGTAACATGTCAAGGTCAAGGTCATCCTTCAAGGTCAGAGGTCAAATATATGGGTCAAATCACCGACTTTAACATTGGCCATAACTTTTGGACCAGAAAAGATAGAGACTTGATATTTGGCATGCTTGTGTATCTCATGAAGCTATACGTTTTGATGGGTGACATGTCAAGGTCAAGGTCATACTTCAGGGTCAAAGGTCAAATTGTCTGTTTCTTTGTCTGTAACTGTAACATTGGTCATAACTTTTAACTCAGTACAGATAGACTTGATATTTGGCATGCATATGTCTCTCATGAAGCCGCACATTTTGAGGTGCGACATGTTAAGGTCAAGGTCACGCTTAAAGGTCAGAGGTCAAACATATGGGTCAAATCACGGACTTTAACATTGGCCATAACTTTTGAACCAGTACAGATAGAGACTTGATATTTGGCATACTTTTGTATCTCATGAAGCTGCACAGTTTGAGCGGTGACATGTCAAGGTCATCCTTCAGGGTCAAAGGTCACCAACTTCAAATTGTCCATAACTTTTGAACCAATAGAGATAAAGTCTTGATATTTGGTATGCATGTGTATCTCATGAAGCTGCACATTTTGTGGGGTGGCATGTCAAGGTCAAGGTCATCTTTCAGGGTCAAAGGTCACAGACTTTAACATTGGCCATAACTTTTGAACCAGTAGAGATAGACTTGATAGTTTGTATATATGTGTTTCTCATTTGGCTGCACAGTGTCAGGGGTGAAATGTCAAGGTCAAGGTCATGTTTGAAGGTCAAAGGTCATTAACATTGGCCATAACGTTTGAACCAGTAGACATACAGCCTTTTTACTGGTATGCATGTGTATCTCATGAAGCCGCACAGTTTGAGGGGTGACATGTCAAGGTCAAGGTCATCCTTCATGGTCAAAGGTCACCAACTTTTAACATTGGCCATAACTTTTGAACCATTAAAGATACAGACTTGATATTTGGTATGCATGTGTACCCCATGAAGCTGCACAGTTTGAGGAGTGACATGTCAAGATCAAGGTCATCCTTCAGGGTCAAATATCATATTGAGGGGGCATAGTGTTTCACAAACACATCTTGTTCGCAGATGACATAGCTTTGGTATCAGATACTATTGCTGGTCTACAACTACAACTGAAATTGCTGCATACGTTTTGCGAAGACAGCAAGCTTGTAGTAAATATAAACAAATCAAAGATAATGGTATTTAAAAGGGGTGGTCGGTTAGCCAAAAGAGAAGTTTGGTATTATTCAGATAAGCAATTAGAAGTTGTAAATGGGTTTACATATGTTGGTGTCTATTTTACACAAAAGCTTTCTATGTATAAAATGGCAGAGGCAGTTGCAGTTAAAGCAAAAAAGGTTTTTAATTATGTTTATGCGACACTTTTTCCATTGTCTCCACTGCCATATAAATCCTACTTCAAAATATTTGATTCTAAAATAGCTCCAGTTATGTTATATGGATCAGAACTTTGGGGAATGACAAGTATAAAACAAATTGAAAATGTCCATGTTAATGCATGTAAACGATTTTTAAATGTTAGCAATAAAGCTTGTAATGATGCAATACTTGGAGATCTTGGACGATATCCCATTCAACTATTTAGTGCAAAGAGATGCATTAAATATTGGATAGTATCATACGTTTGTTAAATCTACCAAACACTAGATATGTCAAACTCTGCTATAATATGATGAAATACTATGATAGTATTGGATACAAGAACTGGGTTACAGATGTAAGAACTAATCTATTTTTAAATGGTTATGGATATATTTGGGAGTCACAACAAGTTTTAAACCCAAGCGAATTTATTTCACAGTATATGTTAAGAATGAAAGATCAATATATACAAAACTGGAATGCAAGATGTATGGACAATAGGAAACTATCTCATTATTATAACTTCAAACTCCATTACTCTGTTGAAAAATATGTCACCTCTATTGATATTAATAAGTACAGGAAATGTGTAGCAAACTTTAGAAGTTCCTCGCACTGTCTCGAAATTGAAACAGGCCGGTATTTTAATATTGAAAGGGATTACAGATACTGTACATACTGTGAATGTTGTATAGAAGATGAATATCATTTTGTAATTGTGTGTCCATTATTTGCAAATCTACGGTCTTTGTATATTCCAAAGTGTTACTATGAATATCCAAATATACAGAAATTCTATAATCTAATGTCATGCGAAAGTCAGGATGTGATTAGAAATCTTGCTGTGTATATTTATAGAGCTTTTGCAGAAAGAAAGCAATTCATGAACATATATGAATAAACATCCTAGTATGTGGTCGCTATGTTTTCTGGATGTTTTCTTTAATGCAATTTGTTTATATATTGATGTATTATCACATGTCATATGAGTGTATCATAGCAACATATACGTGGTTGTGTAGTACAAATGTTAGAGAATTGGCATATCAGTTTTTCTATGTATACGTCATATGATATATACGCCAGAATATGCATAAGGTCTTGCTGAGTGTATGTACTAGGTATTATACATCTACTGTATTCTAGCATATATAGCTCGTACATTGTTATCATACATATATATATATATATGCTGTTAGCCACTTTCACGGCTGAACGTACCTGACATTTATAACTATATTTGGAATGCACGACCTGCACTTAGCATATGAATACTTTATATATGCATCGTTTTGTGTATGGGCCGGAGGCCATAAACACAATAAACTTTTGAATTTGACTTTATATGAGGGAAAGGGTTAAGATGTCACTGGCTTTAACCCTTACAGTACAGGACATGAGTCACTAATGTCCTTTGCAAACTGTGTAGACCCTGATGAGAGGGCTCCTAGAGGAGCCCTCTCATCAGGGTCTGTACTGTTTGCCATGTTACACTTTTCTTTGAAAAAATCCCTAAATATTCACCATAAGATTGACTTGTTTGAATTCAGCGTTGTAAGGGTTAAAGTTACTTGGGAAGTAACCAGAGCAAGGACAACATGGATAACTCCAGTGTGATAGAAATACATGTCCAGATTAATCTGCTACATCAGCAATGATATGGCTGAATAGAATAGAAAGAACAAAAAAATCTTCCAAACTTAACTAAATACAGGTTCAGTAGATCACTGGTTGCTCCTATCATCTTTATTGGTGTGAGAATTAGATGCTGTTTGCCAAATGGGAGAGTCGAATCCAGGCATTCTAGATGAGATCTATGTCTTTGCAAGCTCCTCCCCATCTCATTTATTAGATGCATAATATAATGAATAGATGTATGTGTGGAGTTTAACCCTTTCCTTTATCTACATGCTTTTTACGCATAAGCAAACAGAGTAGACCCAGATCAGATGGCTCCATAGGAGTCGTCTGATCAGGGCCTGCTCTGTTTGCTAATGGGATTTTTTTTCAGATCTGTTTCTTTACTTTCTAAAATGGCTGTAATGTTCTATCTTCTATATTTCATTGTTAATATTTTGTCCATTAATATTTAGCTGGTATTAAAATACAGAACAGGGAAAAGGTTAGATAAAAACTTAACGGCTAGATAGTGCAATAAGCTAAATTACAAATTTATCTTCTTTTTTTATTTTACAGGAGTTTTAAGTGATTGAAAACCTTGTTTGCACAGTACTTAGAGGGAGATCACCTTGCTGCTATTTTCTTACCCAAGGTATTTATCGGTTTTATCAAAGTTAATTACCTCATTATCACAGCAAAGGATAAACAAGTAACATACTGAGCAAGTTGTTGTCTTTCTAATTTTTGTCTGCTTCATTTTTGTCAATCCTTTTAGGCAGTTCAATGTAACTGTCCCAATTGTAGATCTATGTCTACTTGTACATCCGTCTGTTTGTCTGTAGACAAACTTTTGTTTTGTAATGTCAATATGTCCAAGACCTCTGGCTTGAATTGGATGAAACTTCACAGAAGAAATAGATAACAAGTCTAGTGTATAGACAGTATAGTTGTGCATGCTGTGGGCAGATTTCACAGAGTTACGGTCCTTTCAATTTTTGTACAAAACAGTCCATCTATACATTATTGTGCATGCAGTATCTTCAAAATCTGGTCGTAATTGGATAAAACTGGTAATTAATAGCAATCCTAATTGAGCATGGTGCTGGCCATTGTTTTGTGTGTTGAGTTATGGCTCTTTCAATATTTTAAGATAAAGCGCACTTGTGCATGCGAAATCTATAAAAGCTTCTGCTGAAATTAAATGAAATTTCACAGGAGTGACTAATAGCAAGCTCATGCTGCTGGCAGTTATTGCCTGGACTTTCTTACAGTATTTTCCATTTATAATTCTAAGTACACCATTTAACCGTTTGAATGTGGGACACACATGTACTGGACATAGGAAGTTTTGGTCATGGCAGAAATTGTAGAATTATATCTTTATTACATCATAAGCAAACAGAGCAATCCCTGATCAGACAGCTCCTATAGGAGCTGTCTGATCTTGGTCTACAGTTACGAAATAAAAGAGACCTTATTCTACAGTTTACACCTTGGTAAATATTTCATGTGTTAATATGCCATTTTAGACCTTTATCTAATTAATATTCATGATATTATCATTTCTGATATGAATATTCATGGCATAAAGGGTTGAGCAATTACATGCTCTTAGATAGAAATGTTTATTAACTAACTGGTAGCTGTGCAGAGGTTTTTAGCTCACGGGAGCCGAAGGCTCAGGATGAGCTATTGCGACCGCGATGTGTCTGTCGTCCGGCCACATTTTCAAACGACATCTTCTCTGAAACTGCTGACCCGAAATTTTGTCAGAAGCATCAGTGGCTAGGGGGAACGAAACGTTGTTCACATTATGACCACTGGGCCAAAAATGGCCCCGTCCAAGGGCTTATCAGTTTTTCATAGGAAAATCTTTAAAAATCTTCTTCTCTGAAACTGTAAGGCCTAGACCTTTGATATTTGGTATGTAGCATGATCTTATGGTCCTCTACAAAGATTGTTCAAATTATTACCCCTGGGCCAAAAATGGCCCCGCCCAAGGGCTTATCAGTTTTTCATAGGAAAATCTTTAAAAATCTTCTTCTCTGAAACTGTAAGGCCTCTAGACCTTTGATATTTGGTTCTATTGTATCTGATCTGGTTCTACTCTGTTTGCAAAGGTTTTGCATATCTATGGAGTAATTGGTTAAGCTATGTAATTTTTTTAAGACTGTCCTGAAAAGCATTGATGTTGAGAAGGAGTGTGATCCAGAAGAGCAAGTACAGCTAGTTATGTTTGCAAGAGCAGCCCATAAATGTCTTACCTTGAACAGAATTGGAACTGGAATCAGGTAATACATAAATAATAATAAAATTATGCAGTAAAAGCTTGTACTTTGAAATTTTAGTAATGAAGAATTTTTGCATTTTATGTCAAGTGGCTGCTTATAATGCAGAGTGAAAGTCATGCAGAATGCGAGAGGAGTTTTCTACATGACTTTCACTGTGCATTAAGTTGCCACCTATCTTAAAGATTGAGAATGATACTTGCTTTAGTGTTCAAACTATCAGGGTTTTACTGTATATAATGGTGGTTAAATCTGTCTAAAGTGATCACCAAAAATAAGTGTGACCCTTGATCATTGAGTCAGATGGAAGCATGTGAAAAATAATTAGTATTAACCGTTCTCTTGCTGAAATTTAAAATATATTTCTCCTTCTTTACTGATGTCCTGTTGTATAATGACATAATTATATCTTCACTTTTACAAATATATCTCTGTGCAATCACTGCTGTGGAGTGCACTGGTTGCACAATCAACTTGAAAATAGTGCAGACCCTGATGAGACAGTTCCTGCAGGAGCTGAGCCTGTCTCATTAGGTTCTGCACTATTTACAGGTAAATGCTATTTTTGTTTGGTATTTCAATTCACAGTACAATTTCCTTCCATTTTTTTCTCAAACTTTTGATCAAAATGTCAGAGTTTGGATCCTCACGACACCTGTTAGAAAGCTGGGTTTTGTTGCATTCTATTTAGATCTAAATTAATAGCAAAGGTTTTCACAAAGAAGAGTTAACGAGAACAGTCTGTTTTATACTGCTTCAGTTTAAGATTTTACCATCAGACATACTATGAAGTCCTTGGTGTTCCAAGAAATGCTTCACAGAAAAGGATTCAACAGGCTTTTCTAGAGAAGTCCAAACAGGTAAGAAGCCCATAAACAGTAGAACATACCTGAAGCGACCTTGTATTGATGGCCACAGAAATCTTAAAAAGCAGGTGGTTGCTTAATACAGGGCAAAAGTGATGTCGAAATCTCCTGTAGGAACTTTCTACATTACTTTTGGCCTGTATTAACCCATTACCTCATAGGCTATTTTTAGATACAAGCTCTTTGAATAAATCTACCGAAAAGGAGCATAATCTAGAGAAAAGGAAAAATTTAGAATTTTGTAGTTTGAAACCATTGTGATAAATAGAGCATTTGCTCCTATAGGAGCAAAAAAGCTCCATTTATCACAACGGTTTCACAAAGTGACTTTTACAGAGTTGCCAAAAGCCGTCAATATGAGGGAATGGGTTATTAAAGCTACCACCTGCCTTACAGACCAATAATTAGACCTCTTTTCGGTGGTCGCTTCAGACAGGTTTTATTGTACAGGGAATGTTTCAGATGTAAAAGTTTTCGTGTTTTTCACCAGGCCCATAGTTTTGACTACGTCTAAAAGTTGTCTCTTTGAGGTGATTCCAATGAGCAGTTACAACTTTGAGACTTTGGTTGAGAAATGGAAAAAGTAGAAATATCTGTTAGCTTACCCATCTTAATTTGACTTACCCTTCGTATCTTGAGTCCTGGGTTACAAGCACTTCAGATTAATGGTATTAAAAGTAGAACAACTATTATGCCTGTATGCAACAGAATTGTATATAACCTTATATCTTCTTACTTGTCCTATTATATCTAAGCACCACTTTTCCTAGTGAAAAATTGAAAAGATTGTCAAAGGATAGTTTTAAAACACAAAGTTGCAGTGCTCAGTAACTATCATTTCAAAGAAAGGAACAGGATTTACCATGAGAATCTGCTTGACCAGATCGTCCATTAAATGCAAATGAGCTTCTGTAAATTGATTGTCATGTGACCTCTGCCATCAGTTATAGTAAACAAAAAATGGTGATTAACGGCAGTCTGCAATCAAAGCTGATATCAGAGGAGTTTAAAAAATAAGTAAAGTGTTATAACAAATAAAATCCCCTAAAGTGATCACTTTATGAATAAACTGAGGCGGTTGCTTAATACAAGACACAAGTAATGCAAAAAGCTCTTGCAGGAATTTTTATAACCCCCTATTGAAAAAATGGGAGCATATTGCTTTGCACATGTCGGTCTGTCGGTTAGTAGGTCTGTCAGTCGGTAGATCGAAGGTTTCCGATCAATAACTGATAAACGGCTTGGCATAGAATCTTCAAACTTGCTGTGGTGGTTGGTCATGACCACTAGATGACCCCTATTGTTTTGAGGTTACTAGGTCAAAGGTCAAGGTCACCATGACCTTAACTGGTGAAATGGTTTCCGATCAATAACTGCTCAAAGGTTTGGCTTAGGATCTTCAAACTTGCTGTGGTAGTTGGTCATGACAACTAGATGACCCCTATTGTTTTGAGGTCATTATGTCAAAGGTCAAGGTCACCATGACCTTAACTGGTGAAATGATTTCCAATTTCAATAACTGCTCAAGAGTTTGGCCTAGGATCTTCAAACTTGCTGTGATGGTTGCTCATGACCACTAGATGACCACTATTGTTTTAGTGGTCACTAGGTCAAAGTTCAAGGTCACCATGACCTTAACTGGTGAAATGGTTTCTGATCAATAACTAGGATCTTCAAACTTGCTGTGGTGGTTAGTCATGACCTCTAGATGACCCCTATAGTTTTTTAGGTCAAAGGTCAGCGGGTCTTGGGGGTATAGATGTTTTACAAACATCTCTTGTCTGCATTACTTCTTTCCAGCATTAAGCTACCACCTGCCTTTAATCTTTTTCCTCATACAAACACTTTTTCTCGCCTTTTTCTCGCAAACAGTGAAGACCCAGATCAGATTGCTCCTGCAGGAGTCATGTGATCAGGGTCTGCTCTGTAGCTCTTGGAATAATATCGATTAGATTCTTCAGTTTCTGCCATGGTGAAAACTATTGTTAAGAATTCTTTGTTAAAAATTGTGGCTAGTACGGTACGATCATTATTTTTTGCATAAAACAAGATTAAGAGCCAGAATTTGACCTTTGTTTGTTGGTTGCTTTTGAGGGAATTTTGCTGTACTTTGATCAATCTTTTTCTTCTTCTCAGCTACATCCAGATAAAAAGATCAATGATGGAGAACAGCATGACAAGTTTGTACAGTTGAATGAGGCATACACATGTCTCAGTAGGTCGGAAACTCGATTGCACTATGATCTCACTATACCAGACAGCGTAGACAGGTAATGAAATGAATCAACTGAAGTGCATGTATGATCTCACTGTGACTAAAACTTTTCACAGGTAATTAAATAGATCAACTCGGACTGAAGTGTGTTCTCACTGTACCAGAAAGCATACACAGGTATTGAAATGGATCAATTACCCTTCCCCTCATATAAATGCTTTTTCATGCCTTTGGAAATGGAGTAGACCCAGGTCAGATGGCTCCTATAGGAACCATCTGATCAGAGTCTGCTCTGGTTGCTTATGGTATAATAAAGATCATATTCCACAGTTTCTGTTCTGTCTTCATGTACCTTTAAAAATTTAATCAAATAAATATTCATGATGTCACTATTACCTACTTGAATATTGAACAAGGAAAGTGTTAAAGTATGATCTCTCTACCTGAAAGCATAGACGCGTTATGAAATGGGTTGAATGAAATATGATTATACTGTATCAGAAAGTACACAGAGGTAAAGAAATGCATCAATTCATGTATGATCTCTCTGTAACAGTAAAATGGGGCTACAATATTGCCCCTTCCATATTTCCTTGTAACTATTTTGTCCATGAATATTCAGTAAGTATTAAAATTTGGAATAAATATAGACCATGGAAAGGGTTAAATGTACCTGTAGGTATTAGAAATTTAGAAGCTGATCAGGAGGCTATACAATATGAGTTGTATGATTTTCTTGTGACAAGGTACAATTATATTTCTTCCTTTTTCAGTCCACCGCCTCTGTACAATTCCCCAGCGGGAAAGCGTGGCTTATTTAGGGTACCTAAGAAAAGATACTACCAGATGTTTATGTCCGCATCTATAGCTGGTATTCTACTAGGAGTGGTGTATTTAGTAACGCTTGACTTGTAAGTACATACAACTGCATGTTAACCCTTTCCCTCATATAAACGCTTTTTCACGCATTTGCAAACAGAGTAGACGCAGATCAGATCTGTTCTGGGTCTGCTCTGTTTGCTATTGGAAATTGATAGATCTGTTTCTTTAGTTTCTCAAAATTAATGGCTACAGTGTTACACCTTCCATATTTCATTATAACTATTTTGTCGATGAGTGTTCAGTAGGTATTGCAAATTGTAATAAACATAGAACAGGGAAAAGGTTAAAGGTGTATTTTCTATTCATAGCTCTTATTTTCAACCAGAAATGGTTGGTGTTGGTACTCACAAGAATCAAGACCATTCTAGTGAGTACCAACAAGATTAGAAAAGAAATACATGCCTCTTATCTACACCAGATTTGTACTTTAGTTAGGAAACATGATATGAAAATATTTTCACATATTCATTGAAAAGATTGCATGCATTTACTATTTTGAGACTGACATGCATGTATATGTCCATTCGAAAGCAGTTATTACAACAGTCAATTGCTGTAAGCCACTTTAATACTTCTTACCCATTCCCTGATTTTGGCCGCTTTTTATGCCTCTAAAACTCACTTTTTGAAACCATTGTGGTAAATGGAGCATTTGCTTTATAGGAGCAAATGCTTTATTTATCACAAGGGTTCCAAAACTTCACAAGCCTAAAAAATCCTTTTAACAGGTAAATACTCCTTTTCAGTAGATATTTTCACAGAGGTAAGGTCTGAAAAAAACATATAGGGGAATGGGTTAAAAGAAACTGTTACTGTAGCTTAAGAGCAAAATATTTAGACTGTAATCATTGCCAAGTTATTGTCTGTTCACCTGCATGTACATGTATATTAATTCGTATGCCATTTGAATTCAGTCTTATCTTGATTGAAACTGTTTGCAAAGGTGATTCTTTTGATGTCTCTGCAAATAGAGTAGACCTAGAACAGATGGGTTCTGTTGCATACACCCGATGAGGCTCTGCTCTGGTTGCTTATGGAATCATGATGTGATTATTTCATACATGAATATGTATCAGGTAAAGGACATTTTCTCAATAAATACGCCTTTCTATGTGTTTGCAGTTACGCCTTTCTATGTCTTTACAGTTACGCCTTTCTATATCTTTACAATTTGGGTAGACCCAGATCGGATGATTCCTGTAGGAGCCATCTGATCATGGTCTGCTTTGTTTGCTTATGATATAATATAGATATGATTCTACAGTTTCTGCCATGGCCAAAAGTTCTTGTGTCCATGTGCTTTATTACATCTAGTCTGTATATTTACTTGAATTAACCCATTACCTCATAGGCTATTTTTAGATATAACCTCTTTGAATAAATCTACCGAAAAGGAGCATTAACTAGAGAAAAGGAACATTTTAGAATTTTGTAGTTTGAAACCATTGTGATAAATAGAGCATTTGCTCCTATAGGAGCAAATGCTCTTTTTATCACAATGGTTTCAAGAAATGACTTTTACAGAGTCGTCAAAAGCCGTCAATATGAGGGAAAGGGTTAATATTCATGATGTCATGATTTCTTGATGGATATTCATGGAGTAAGGGGTTAATCCACTGAAAGTACTAATTGTGAACAGCTTGATGGTAAGCGTTTATTTTGAAAATATCCTTCTTACTATTACAGGTATCAAGGAAGGGAGCAGGAACTTTTTCTCTTATTCAAAAGCCCAGAGGCACTTGATGATAATGAAGAACAGTGACCTTAAAATAATTGTTTATAGAACCAGGTAATTGTTTATAGAAGGTAATTTGTTTGTTCAGTTTATGAAATAAACTCAAAAATGTAATTGGAATATTTTTTCTCATGCCATGCAAAAGACAGTATTTGTGAATTGAAATTTACTGGTTAAGGCTGGAGTGTATTGAGATAGTTTTTCTTATTGGAGCTGTTGTGCTGGGTGAGCTATTATGACTGCCGTCAATTTCATTAACATATTCCCTCCTAGTGACACAGTATGGCGCCTCTGTAACAGTCATATTTAGAAACCATTGTGATAAATAGAGCATTTGCTCCATAGGTGCAAATGCTCTATTTATCACAATGGTTTCAAAACAACACAATTCTAAATGTTTCTCTTTCTCTAGTTAATGCTCCTTTTCGGTAGATTTTTTCAAAGAGGTTGGGTCTAAAAATAGTCCAGGGAGGGAGGAATGAGTTAAAACAGTCACTCTGGAAACACTGGCTTGAAGTTGGTGAGAATTGATATGGATGTTCTTGGGCACTCTCTATCACAGCTTAGTTTGTTTTGCCAAGATTCTTTAACATCTTTCTTGAGTATTCAGGCATTTCTAATGTGTTTTTGTTGGTATTTTGGGGGCAATAGGCATGTAACACAGGCAATAGGCATGTAACATGCAGGAAAATAAGGTTTGTTTGTCTGTAAATACACCAAATCATGGCAGACCTATGCATAGTGTTGAAATAAGTATTCATGGACCTTTTTCATGCCTTTTTTACATATGAAAAATGCATCAATTGTAAATAAACAAAATGATGTCACTAAAGTTGTCAAAGTATTGAATTCCTTATAGATTTCTGGTTGCCAGGGATTCCAAAAGGAAAAACTTTAATACTTTCCCTCTTATAACCATTTTTCAAGCCTTTGCATACAGAGAAGACCCAAATCAGACAGCTCCTATATCAGGGTATACTCCATTTGCTTATGAAATTATAATAGATCTGACTCTACAGTTCTACCAACATCGAAAAATCCTGTGTACAAATGCCATTATAAAAATTCAGCAAATACATGATGTTATTATTTCTTACATGAATATTGACCAGGAAAAGGTTAAAAATTGACTTTATTTCAATAACTTTTTGTAGAAATGATACAATAGTGATCCTTCACTTAAGTTGTTAAAAGCCGTTTAAAATCATGTAAAAAAAACCATGCCCACCACAGTCTTGCAAGCAGACTGGCACTTGTTTATTAGTTATACAGTACTAAATTTTGAGTGGTTTGTAGCAATTTGCAAAAAACAAATGTGTAGCGTTTGAAAACTTAATCTGTTGTTAGAGCAATAAGTGCAGATAAAGAGTTTAACCTTTTCCTCCATAGACTATTTTTAGACCCAACCACTTTGAATGAATCTACCGAAAAGGAGCATTAACTAGAGAAAAGGAAAAGTTTAGAATTTTGTAGCTTGAAACCTTTGTGATAAATAGAGCATTTGCTCCTATAGGAGCAAATGCTCTATTTATCACAATGGTTTCAAGAAGTGGTTATTACAGAGGCTTAGAAAGGCGTATTTATGGAGGAAAGGGTTAAGTGCAGTTACTGAATAATAAACTTTTCTGTTGGAATCTGCTATTAAATGCATGTAGTTAGGTTATTCTGCATTTTCAGTATTCATGTATAAGGGATTTTATTTAACCCTTTACTACATGAATATTCATGTAAGAAATAATGACATCATAAGTGTTAACCCATTTCCTCATAGGCTATTTTTAGATCCAACCTCTTTGAATAAATCTACCGAAAGGGAGCATTAACTAGAGAAAAGGAAAATTTTAGAATTTTGTATTTTTGAAACCATTAGGAGCAAAATACTCGATTTATCACAATGGTTTCAAAAAGTGACTTTTACAGAGGCTTAGAATGGCGTATTCATGGAGGAAAGGGTTAATTACTAGTTAGATTAATGTTTGTAATGGCACATGAACACAAGAGTTTTTGGCTTTGACTATATTATATCATAAACAGACAGAACAGATCCTGATATTGGTCTACTCTGTTTGCAAAGAGGTAGAAAGAAATATTTATGGAGTAATGGATTAAGACCAGTCAAAGTGAAGTTTAAACACAGGACATGAAATAGCTACAGATAACGGTGCATACTAAAATCGTCATTTCTCCACCAAACCCTTTGTTGTCTCTTCGAGACGGTTCTAAAGAGTGGTCACAGCATAAGGTTTGGTGGAGAAATAAACATGTTATACTTGAAAATATTTTAATTTACGCATCTTGTCTGGAGCTCTGACATGGGACAGAGAGGAGAATACATGTAATTGACCAGGTTGAGTATTGTAGAACTGATGTAGTTTTCTTTTGAAACATTGCAGGAAATCAGGAAGAGACAGATCCACATATAGACTGACACATGAGAGAGTATGCAAAAAGACAGTGAACAGCTTTGATAGTATTGGAATCATGATTATTGACTGTTAGTTCTGGAGTTATCTGTTGATTCCTTGTATTCACATTTATCAAACATATTCAGAACTTCAGATAAGAGGAGTCTTGTTCTCTTTTACCCTTTATCTTAGGAACAGTTATTTAACCCTTTCCCTATTTTATGTTTATCCAAATTTCAATACCTACTGAATATTCATGGACAAAATAGTTATAATGAAATATGGAAGGTGGAACATTGTAACTACTTTAGAAAGTAGAGAAACAGATCTATCAAATTTATTTAGCAAACAGAGCAGACCCTGATCAGACGACTCCTATAGGAGCCATCTGATCTGGGTCTCCGCTGTTTGCAAATGCCTGAATAGGCATTTACATGGAGGAACGGGTTAAGAAATAATGTCATCATGACAGCTACATTTTTATAAAAACATGAACAAGGGAATTTTGTAGTATTAGACATGTGCAAACAGAGCAGACCCTTTTCAATCAGCTCCTACAGTAGCCATCTGATCTAGGTCTACACAGCTTGCAAAGGATAAACTCTCTCGGGTAAATGAATGGATGGCGATAATGTGAATACCCCCATAGATTGTTTAACCCTTTTCTCCACAGAGTTTTGCAACAAGAGTAGATCCACATCAGATAGATCCTGTAGAAGCTCTCTGATCAGAATCTGCTCTATTTGCTTATGTTAATGTAGATATGATTCTACAGTTTCTCCCAAGGCCAAACACTCCCTTGTTCATACTCGTTTATAAAAGCCAGTTCATTAATATTCATAAAGTCGTTTTTTGCATGAATATTCATGGAGTAGAGGGTGAAATATCATATCTCAGCCAACCAGATTATTGCTCTTTAAAATTATCTCGGAGAGGTGATTCTAATGAATACCAGCAAAGTAAGGTTATGGAGAATGTGAAAAATGTTTTCCATAGATGTTTTAAATACATCTCTTACCTGTAGCTCTGACATTTATGTGGACCATTTTGTGTATGACTACATTTAGCTCATATTGTTTGGAAAACAGAGTAGACCCAGATCAGACGGCTCTCGATCAGGGTCTGCTCTTTTTGCTAATTGAATTTGATAGATTTGGTTCTTTACTTTCTAAAATGTCTACAATGTTTCACCTTCCATATTTCTTTGTCTATTATGTTAATGATTATTCAGTAGGTATTCAAATTTGGCCTAAATACAGAACAGGGAAAGGGTTAACCCTTTCAGTGCTCAATGTTAATGTAGGAAATAATGACATCATGAATATTAATCATTATTAGCTGATTTTATATAATGACCTATGTACAAATGTAGAAGTTTTTGGTATTGGAATAAACTATAGAGTCTCATCTATTAGTATTTGATAAGCAAACAGAGCAGACCCTGATCCTACAGGAGCTGTCTGATCTGGGTCTACTCTGTTTGCAAAGACATGAAAAGGCATAAATGTGAAGGAAAGGGTTAACATAGAGTTAGGGGAGATGAAGTCATAGTTGTCATTGAGCAACTTTTAAATTTTCCATTACATAGAGCTAACTCCATTATTTAACCATTTACCCCACAGAGATGCTTTTGACCCGTTTTTGCAATCAAAGAAGAGCCAGATCAGGCAGTTCTTGTTGGGGCTGTCTGATCAGAGCCTGCTCTGATTTCCTGTGGAATTACATAGACTTTATTATAGAGTTTTGACCATGGCCAAAGAATCATGAGTTCATATGCAATTATGAAAATTGAGCTGCTAAATATATGATATTCATGGGATAAAAGATTAAATATCATACACTTGTCTTAACATATAAAGAGTCGCGCTCTGATAAAGGAGCATAACCCAGAAGCTTGTCACATTTTTTTGACTAATGGAATAAAAACAAACTTTTTTTCAATATGGAGTAGTGCTGGCATATGCTGCCACTTCTTGTTTGTGCGTTTAAGGGGAAAAAATGAGGTAAAGCCATATTCTTTATTCTTGGTATAATTATTGATTACAACATAGTCATAAAAATGTTGTATTCTTTGCTTTACTTCAATATTTTTGGAGTTAGTAGTATTCGATAGACCTAATGGTTGTCGATCTGTAACTAGTCAATATTTTTACCCCAAGCCTATTTAGTAAGTTGGCCGTGATGGTCATTACATGACCCCTATTGATTTTGAGGTCAGTAGGTGAAAGGACAAGGTCATTGTGTACTTAACCCTTTACTCCATGAATATTTATGAAATAATTCATGTATGTATGAATATTAATTAGCTTAATATTTATTATAACAAGAAAAGTTTTGATCCTGGCAGAAACTGTAGAATCATATCTTATTCCATAAACGGAGCAGACCCTGATTGAATAGCTCCTACAGGAGCCGTCTGATCTGGGTCTATTCTGTTTGCAAAGGTGTAGAAAGGCGTATTTATGGAGTAAAGGGTTAGTAACATGGTCAGTAGACAGTATGGTTTCCCATTGGTAACTGATTGACATTTTAACTTTCGAATGTGATATGATGAAGAGGATGGTCTTCATGAGTAGATGACCTGTATTCAACTTTTACATAAATATACAGGCTCCCATTTTGTGGAGGATGTGTTGCCAACATCTGTTGGTTTGATTTTCCATTCACTTTTTAACCATTACTGTAAAACCCCTCTAAACTGGATGTTAAATTTAGTATAAATATTGGTCTTGGAGACAGGTGGCAGCTTAATGAAGGGTGAAATTCATGCATTAATACCCTGCATTAAGCAGCCACCTGTCTAAAAGTATCTAAGTTCTTCTTGACTAGAATTCCACTTTAGAGGGGGTTTTACTGTATCATATTTTTACCTTATGTCTGCTGAAACTGATAAGGAGCATGTTTTACTTGCAGTTCATTCATGTTTTTGAGAAATGACTAAGTCTCAATGGATTCTGACGAGATGCCAAGGAATGGAGCATGTCCATCTGGATCCAAACTGTTTATTATTATTGTACTAATACCACATTTATATAGCGCTCTCTGTAAAGGGTAAACCCTTTCCTTCATGTAAATGACTTTTCACGCATCTGCAGAGTAGACCCAGATCAGACAGCTCCTATAGGAGACTCACCGTCTGATCAGGGTCTGCTCTGTTTGCAAATGGAATATGATAGTTTGACTACAATGTTCCACCTTCCATATATCTGTAACGGTTATAATTATTTTGTCCATGTATATTCACTAGGGGTTGGAATTTGGTATAAATATAGAACAGGGAAAGGGTTTATACTTATAAAGACATATGAACAAGAAAAGTTTTACCCCTGATAAAAACTTGAATCAGATCTATATAATTCCATGAGCAAACAAAGCAGACCCTGATCCGACGTCTCCTACTGGAGCGGTCTGATCTGGATCTACTCTGTAAAGGCATATTGTGGAGTAAAGGGTTAATGCATCATTGGTTTAATTTTCTGTAATAACATGTACATATTATTTTTTTTAAAAAATGCCTATTTTGACAAAAGAAATTTATTCTGCATATGTAATAATTCAACTCTTTGCTTACCAGAAACCAATCTGTGATGACATGTGCAAACAGTATTGATCCTTACAAGTCTTACGTGGCATCTCATCAGGATCCAAACAAAATTGCAAAGTGAAAGTGAAACTATTAAAAAAATTGCAGACACCAGTCACTCAGCATGGAAAGAATTAAACTTGCCTTGGATTAAATTTCTTGTACAGTGTTGATGATAACAATTATACATGTGTATATTTTCATGTTTAGATATGAAAGAAATAATAAATAATGAGAAATATGAATAAACCTAATTGTTTGTAATTTATTCACCTTCATGTATGAAATAAAATCATGAACATTAATTAGATTCATTATAATAATGGCATATAAACATGGAAAATGTTGGCCATGGCAGAAATTGTAAAGTTATATCTACATTATTTCTAAAGCAAATAGCAAACCCTGTGGGAGCTGTCTGATCTAGGTCTACTCTGTTTGCAAAGGCATATCTATGGTGTAAAAGGTTAACTGAAAGATGAATGTGCGTGCATTTGTGAATGAGCTGAAATTATTCTTGCTAAGAAAAGGATGAAGCAACACAACTGTACAAGATTTTTGTGAGCAGTGTTTTATTTTCAAACACATAGGTCAACCTATGAATGAAATTATAATACACAAGATATCCATTGCTTAACTGGATCACACTTGGCAATCTGCCAGACAAAATTACCGGACCAAGAAACTTCTATTTCAATTTATTCTTAACCCATTACTCCAAGAATATTCAGACAATAATGACATCATGAATATCAGTTCACTGTATATAATAGCACCCTGAACAAAATAACTTTATGATGGAAACTAGAATCAGATCTATATTACTTCATAAACAAACAGAGCAGATCCTGATCAGACAACTCCTACCGATGCTGTATGATCTGGTCTACTGTTTGCAAAGGCATATTTATGGAGTGAAGGGTTAAGTTCATTCAGATGTATCAAGACTCAAATATACAAACAGTATGGGTCCTGAACAGACACTGCATAAGTTTGGCTTTACAGAACTGTTACACAGTATGGTGCCATGATGAAAAGAAGGTGAGAGAATATTTGGAGATCGAGAAATTCTACTGGCTGTCTCACAAAGGAGGGGCTGTGGTCTATATTCGTTTATCACTGAGGTATCGTTTGTCAGTTGAATTTAAAAAAACAAACAAGAAATGTCGAAACAACATCAAATCGGGTTTTCCTTCACTATTAACTAGTGATTTCTAAGTTCAATGGGGCATAAATCCCAGAAAAATTGCAGAAGGAAATATTCCTGACAATATGCACATCTACATATTTTGTCCTTGCTACATGCAAGGCTTTATGAAAACCTGTAGAGCAGTTTCAGAGAAGTTTGCGCTTACAAGGGTAGGGTCAATAGACCGAGTGGTTTCTAAGTTCAAAGGGGCATAACTCCCAGGCAAATTGCAGAAGGAAAAATTCCTGACAACATGCGCATCTACATATTGTGTCCTTGCTACATACACGGTTTTATGAAATTCTGTTGAACAGTTTAAGAGGAGTTGCTCTTACAAGGGTAGGGTCAAGAGACCTAGCGATTTCTAAGTTCAAAGGGGCATAACTCTCAGAAAAATTGGAGAAGGAGAAATTCCAAACAATATGCATATCTACATATTGTGTCCTTGCTACATACATGGTTAAATGAAATTCTGTTGAACAGTTTAAGAGGAGTTGCGCTTACAAGGATAGGGTCAAAAGACCAAGTGATTTATAAGTTCAAAGGGGCACAACTCCCAGAAAAATTGCGGAAGGAAAAAATCCTTGACAATATGCACATCTACATATCATGTCCTTGCTACATGCAAGGTTTTATGAAAATCCCTTGAACAGTTTTAGAGGAGTTGCGCTTACAAAATTGGCAGCCACCCGTTCGACCGTCCGCCCAACCGTCTGCCCGCCGTACATCACCATTTCAATAACCGGAGTTTTCCGTGAAAACCCGGTTAAAAACCCACAGTTGAGCCATAATATAAATCATATAATTTGAGATATTCTTTGAAAGGGGAATAGAGTGATCCCTTCAATACACATAGACACTTTGGTACATGTACTATAAATCTCTCATAATGATTATTAACCCTTACCTTGTGAATATTCATGGCAAAATCCACCCATTATAAATATTTAATTTTTGGAATCTAAATTTTTTGTATGCCAACAGGGCAGACCCTGATCAGATGGCTCCTATAGGAGCAGTTCAACCTGGGTCTACTATGTTAGCAAAGGCATCTCTAGGAGGTAAAGGGTTAACACAGTAAAAAATTATAATTGTACAGTCTCAAAAAAGAGATAATATCCCATATTAAATACAAAGGTGTTTCTTTTTCTTAACCCTTTCCTCCCCTCCATAAATACGCCTTTCTATGCCTCTGTAATAACCACTTGTTGAAACCATAGTGGAGCAAATGCTCTATTTATCACAATGGTTTCAGAACTACAAAATTCTATAAATTTCCTTTTCTCTAGTAAATGTTCCTTTTGGGTAGATTTATTCAAAAAGGTTGGGTCCAAAAATAGCTTAAGGAGGAAAGGGTTAACATGCCATTGGCAAATTCTCAATAACCTCTGCATACAGTTTGGAACCAAATGAGGCACTGAAAAAAAGTCTAATCAAAGAGAAATGACATTACTTATGGATGATATCATCATATTAAACATTAACCTGGAATATGTAGATATGTTGCAACATATTAAATATACATATATATATATATTGCTTTTTCTTCTTTATCAACCCTTTGCATGCAGAAATATGTACATTTGCAAACAGTGTAGACCTAGATCAGAGGGCCCCTAAAGGAAACCTCTTTCAGGGTCTCGACTGTTTATCATTTAAAATCATCTAGCACATTTCATAGTGAATGTACTCTAGTTAACATTTCTCTTTTTCCTAATAAATGCTCCTTTTCGGTAGATTTATTCAAAGAGGTTGGGTCCAAAAATAGTCTATGAGGTAATGGGTAAAACACTGACAGGCCAGTTGACATTGAATATTCTGCATTCAAAGGGTTAAAATCAAACAAGGATGGCATTGAATGCACAAGGCTGCTTATCTTACTAGCTCTATTTATAGCACATACATTACAAAACAACATAACTAACATAAGCATCAAATACAAGTTCAAACTCAAAATTATTTAACTAGTAAAATCAAATTGATCTTTGGACGAAAAAAAGTGTAGGCAGCACATTTTCTGATGTTTTCTCGTTGATGAACAAACTTAAAAAACAAGAGTTTGTTTTAATACAAAAATCATTACTTATGCCTGTAGTTTTCAATCAACTTGCAATAGCATGTAAAGTTAGTGTATCAACTAGTATATCTAATTACCCTAAGTATTCAGTAAAACTTAGGCAAACAGTTACTTTCTACTTTAAACCTTTACTCCCTAAATACGTATTTCTACACTTTTCTAAGCCTTTGAAAACCAATTAGACCCAGATCAGATGGTTGCTGTAGGAGCTGTCTGATCAGGGTGAGCTCTGTTTGCTTTTAATGTCATATAGATAAGATTCTAGTTTTGTTATGGTGAAAAATTCATATGTCCATGTGGTATTATAAAAATTAATCCAATTAATATTCATGACGTCATTATATTCATCATCTTGGAGTTAAGGGTTAAGGGGTGTTCAGAAACGGTTAAATAAATAAACATTTAAAAACGAAATGGTGGAGCAAAAGTGTAGATCACGATCAGACAGATCTAGAAACTGCACTCTGACCTAGATCAGCAACTTCATCCATGTCCACTTTAACCCTTTCCCACATGTAAATGCCTTTTAACACATTTGCAAACAGAGTAGACTCAGATGATATAGGAGCCATCCGATCAGGGTCTGCTCTGTTTTACTTTTGACATGATATAGATATGATTCTACAATTTTTGTCAAAGTAAAAACTTCCCTTGACAAGTTTTTTCATTATAAAAATCGAGCTAATAAATATTCATGGTGTCATTATTTCTTACATGCATATTGAACAGGGAAAGGGTTAACCTTTCTATACATGTTCATGAATGAAATAATCACGACATACATGTATTATGAACAATAAATACATGACTTTTTTATAATAGCATATGAACACAGAAATTGTGGGCCATGGCAGAAACAGCAGAATCATATCTATATCATATTTAAAGCAAACAGAGCAGAACCTGATCAGACAGCTCCTACAGGAGCAGTCTGATCTGGGTCTACTCTGCTTGCAAATTGGTAGGAATGTATATACATGGGTAAAAGGGTTAATAGATGCTAGGCATAAAAGTTTCAAGGTTGTTAGTGTTTAAAACACTATTCTATATGATAACACCCTGTTGCTGAGATAGTCTCACATTTACAATGTATTTACACTGCTAAGATTATATAACATGATGAACTGACCTATTTTAATTAACTCTTTACTCCATGAATATTTCATGTAAGAAACAAGGGCATGTTGTATTGCTATGCAAGACATGAGTCCCCCACCGGACTGAAAAAAACCTCCACTCTCCCCACCCCACCCACCCATGGTGTGGTTTACCATGGTATATACATGACCACCTGAATGGTATTAGTACCTACTTTCATACATTGAATCAGTAAATAAAAAGTTATTGTCACGACAAGAAAATATGAAACAGGGGAGTAACTCCAAAAATATTGATGCATGAATTATTGCCCTTGTGCATGACACTACATCTCATCACGCTTGTTCCATATAAGAAGTTTCAAATCAATTGAACCAGTACATAAAGAGTTATTAACTGGACAAGAAAATATGAAAAGGGGAATAACTCCAACAATATAGATGCTAGAGTTATGGCCCTTGTGCATGACACTACCCATCATCATGTATGTTCCATATGTGAAGTTTCAAATCAATTGAACCAGTAGAGAAAGAGTTATTGTCCGGACAAAAAAATATGAAAAAGGGGAATAACTCCAAAAATATTGATGCTAGAATTATGGCCCTTGTGCATGACACTACTCCTGATCATGTTTCTTCAATGTGTGAAGTTATAATGAATTTGGCCTAACTTTGTAGGAGATATTGCCCGGACACGAAGTGTGACAGACGAACTGACAAGAAAATATGAAAAAGGGGAATAACTCCAAAAATATTGATGCTAGAGTTATGGCCCTTGTGTATGACACTACCCCTCATCATGATTGTTCCATATGTGAAGTTTCAAATCAATTGAACCAGTAGATAAAGAGTTATTGTCCGGACAAAAAAATATGTAAAAGGGGAATAACTCAAAAAATATTGATGCTAGAGTTATGAACCTTGTAAATGACACTAGCCCTCATCATGCTTCTTCAATGTGTGAAGTTATAATGAATTTGGCATAACTTTATAGGAGATATGGCCCGGACACGAAGCGTGACAGACGGACAGACGGACAGACGGACGGACGTACTAACAAATGGGTAGTTGTGTGACTTTTTCCTTTGATCTTTTCTTGTGGGACTAGTCCCACAAGAAAAACTATTTTTGGCTCTAACTTTGGAAAAGAATGATCTGGAAGCTAACCCTAACCCTAACCCTATGTCCCACAACTGGCCAGGTTAATGTCACAAGAAATGGCCAGGTTAATGTCACAAGAGATGGCCAGGTTAATGATTTTACTTGTGTGACTAGTTAGAAAAAGTCACACAACTACCCATTGGTGAGTGCGGACAGACGGACGGACAGACGGACGGACGGACGGACAGACGGACAGACAGACGGAATCGAGCAAACCTATAGTCCCCCAACCGGTAACCGGTGGGGGACTAATAATGACACCATGAATACTTACTAGATTAACTGCTGTTATAGCACATGAATGAAGGAATATTTGGCCATGGCAGAATCTAGAATCATATCTATATTACATTGTATATCATAAGCAAACAGAGCACACCCAGATCAGACGGTTACTATAGGAACTGTCGGATCTGGGTCTTCTCTGTTTGCAAAGGCATAGAAAGGCATATTTATGGAGTAAAAGGCTATTTAATGCCCTTTTATTTAGGAATGAATTAAAACTTGTTGCGTTTCATTGAGGTATGAAAATGATCCTAATTGTTTATAGCAAAACCTCTCTTCAGAGACTACATAAAAGAAACCTATATTGTATGTCATTAACCCTTTATCTAATGAATATTCATGATTTTTATAATGATATATGGACACAGGCTTTATTGGTTATGGAAGAAACTGAAGAATCAGATCTATATAATAACATAAACTAACTGATCAGACCCTGATCAACTCCTGCAAAGCTGTCTGTTCAGGCTCTACTGTTTGCTTATGGAATGCATAAGTATAGATCTGAACCTAGTTTCAGTCATGGCAAACATTTCCTGTGTAAATTAATATGCCATTTTCAAAATTCATCTTATGCAATGAATTCATGATATCATTATTTCTTCCAAACTTTTCATGGAATAGACTTCAAACATTCAAATGTTTTCTCATATCCTCAATGAACCCTTTACTCCAAGAACAATCATGAAAGAAATAATGACACCATGATTAATTAGTTTATTATTTATATTGACCTCTGATCACAGGACATTTTGGTTTTTGGCATTGTAGAATTATGTCTACATGTATATTATTTCTTAAGCAAACAGAGTAGACCCTGATTAGACAGCTCCTATAGGAGTCATCTGATCTGGGTCTACTCTGTTTGCAAACGTGTATCTATGGAGTAAAGGGTTAAATGTACACACACATACCAGTTATATCTGTAATTCTGTATAATAACTTAGATCCACATTTGTGAAACACTTGATGAATCTGTCAGTAATGAAAATGTTTTTAATTTCCCAGTCAAGACAGATGAAAACTGAAATACTGACATTCTGCATTGTTTAGCTATCATGAAAATTTATCATATTCTTTTTTATTATTGGTTTATAAAATGTACTGTGTGATTTACATCATAGGCATATAACAACAAATAAAAATTCATCACTGAGTTTTCATCAGGGGTGTAAATATTGTGCCATAGAATTTTAATGACATATATACATATGGTATTTAGAATTGCAGAAAAAGATTCTCACCATGCATAAACATAAAGCGTCATAATTGTGTTCTTATCAGACAATACTTTGGAATCACAAAATCCGTTCCTTCAGATATACATTAAGAGTAACAAAATATGTTAACCAAACTAAGCAATATTCTAAATACAGTGAAACCCTGCTAATGCGACCACTTAATAAACAGCCACTGGTGTTGTTTAAAGCAGGTGGTTGCTTAATGCAGGACGAAAGTTATGCAGAAAGCTCCTATAGGAGCTTTCTGCATAACTTTCGTACTGCATTAAGCAACCACCTGCCTCTAACACCCAGAATTATGCCCTTTTTTGGTGGTCGCATTAGAGGGGTTTTACTGTATGTACAGAAAATCTGTTCAAGTGTATGAAAACAAAATCTTTCCCTTCTTTTAACCTTTTACATCATGAATATTCCTGTAAAAATGATGAAATCATATGCATTAACCCTTTCCCTGTTCTGTACTTCAGCCAAATTTCGATACCTACTGAATATTCATTAACGAAATAGTTATAAAGAAATATGGAAGGTGGTACATTATAGCCATTTTAGAAAGTGAAGACACAGATCTTTCAAATTCTATAAGCAAACAGAGTAGACCCTGATCAGACGGCTCCTATAGGAGCCGTCTGAACTGGGTCTACTCTGTTTGCAAATGCGTGAAAACACGTTTATATGAGGGAAAGGGTTAATTTAATTATTTTTCATAATAGCATATGAACACATCACTTTTTAGCCAAGGCAGAAACTGTAGAATAAGATAAATATTATTCCATAAGCAAACAGAGCAGACTCTGATCAGATGACTCCTACAGGGTCTATTCTGTTTGCTAAGGCATGAGAAGGTGTATTTATGGAGTGAAGTGTTAAGGAAATTATGTACAATCCTGCTGTTATTTACAAAGTAATTTTCAGACAGTGCAGAACGTGTTGAATTTTTTTTTGTGCAAAAATAATACTAATAAACGATACATCAAGTTTTAACCCATTCCCGCATATTGACGCCTTTTGACGCTCCTGTAAAAGTCACTTTGTGAAACCATTGTTATAAATAGAGCATTTGCTCCACAGGAGCAAATGCTCTATTTATCACAATGGTTTCAGAACTACACAATTCTGAAATTTTCCTTTTCTCTAGTTAATGCTCCTTTTTGGTAGATTTAATCAAAGAGGTTAGGTCTAAAAATAGCCCAAGTGGGAATGGTTTAAATAAAACTTAAAAACACTTAAAAACTTTAGTTCTGGGTAGCACTTATTTACCAGTGACTAGAAACACGTTTAACAGTGCAAAGCAGATACTTCATGACTAAATCAACTATATGTATACACTTAATGTGAGGGACAACCTTTGTGAATCACCATCTTGATGATTTTAACACACAGTTTGAATGCAGGAAACAAGTACACTGTAGACTGTCTGGGATCTTGACAGCAGAACCCCTCTAATGAGACCACTTAATGAATAAACATTTCTGCCTTTATAAGCAGGTGGTTGCTTAATGCAGGATGAAAGTTATGCAAAAAGCTCCTATAGAAGCTTTCTGCATAACTTTCGTCCTTCATTGAGCTACCACCTGCCTCTGCCACCCAGAATTATGCCCATTTTTGGTGGTCGCATTAGAGGGGTTTTACTGTATACATACTCTCTTGACTTTCGCATTTTACCCCCTGATCACTAGCTTATAAGCCGGCCACTTATATTCGGCGCCAAAGCCAGCCACAGCACATTGGTTTATTTCCCTCACAGGTACCAATTTATACACTTGGGTGGATAGGAGCAACATGGGATGCATTTTTTGCTCAGACAAATTCTGATCCTCCAATGGCAGAATTCTACATGGGGACCCTCAGATCCCAAATCCTGCATCCTACCACAGGACTACTACTCCCACCAAGTGCAGCACTCTGATCACGGTTTGCACTATTAGTTATTTAACCTTTTACTCCACAAATACGCCTTTCTACGCCTCTGTAAAAGTCACTTTATGAAACCATTGTGATAAATAGAGCATTTGCTCCTATAGGAGTAAATGCTCTATTTATCACAATGGTTTCAACTACAAAATTCTAAAATTTTACTTTTCTCTAGTAAATGCTCCTTTTTGGTATATTCATTCAAAAAGGTTGGGTCTAAAAATAGCCTGTGGAGGAAAGGGTTAAAATCCTCTCACAAGTTATACCCTTTCATACTGAATGGACTCGGTCATTTAACACCAATAAATCATTCCACTTTCAGTATTCAGAGGGTAAAATCCTCATAATGCCATAATGTTGACTTAACAATTGTATACAGTAAAACCTCTTTATAACGGCCACTAAATTACATCAAGTATTTTGTGTCAAAGGTAGGTGGCTGCTTAAATAAAGGTGAAAGTAAAACAGAACGCTCCTATATAGGAGCGTTCTGTTTTTCACCTTACTTTAAGCAGCCACCTGCCCTAAATACCAACTAATTAACATAATTTAGTGGCTGTTATAGAGAGGTTTTACTGTACAAAATCAGTCCTTGTAAATATTGTTTGCCTTTACTCCATAAATATGCCTTTGCAAACAAAGCAGACCATGATCAGATGGCTCTTCTAGGACCAGGTTCTGCACTGTTTGCTTATAATTATGATATAATATAGATTCTACAGTTTCTGCCATGGCCAAAATTATTCACACAGCATACCAAGATCTGACAGCTTCCACTGGAGCTGAATGATCTGAGTCTACACTGTTTGCAAAGGCCATTATGGATTTTACATATTCAGTCACTCCTTAGTCCTTACAGTTCAGTTATGCATTCTGTTTAAAATATAAAGACATACTTTATTGAATCATTGAAGACATACTTCTACATTTTAATTTAATCATGATCCATTGCATATTTCACATTTAAATAACAGACTATCATAAACTCACAATTTACAATGAATAGTAGAATAATTTAGAAATGACACCTCTTAGATACTGCAAATGTATTGACAAAAATGTGATACTGCATTGAAAATCCAATACATTGTATCTATTATGAAGATGCAGTCAATGATCTGGGCATACAGTCAATGATCTGGGTTAGTTTTCTGGTGGTCTAGTTCAATATATGTTTGGCATTCATTCCAATACACGAATAACTATATAAAGAAATAAAAAATACTTTGAATAAACCTTTTCAACACTAAGGAAATATCTAGTCTGAAATAGTGTTGTCTGCATCATTTCTTCTACATCTGCTTATGTTTCTTATAGAGACATATTCTGAGCCTCTTACAGTTCAGATACTCATTAGATGCTGAGTTAACACTTTCCTTCACATAACCCTTTCCTTCACATAACACTTCCCTGTCCTTCACATAACACTGTCCTTCACATAAACACCTTTGCAAACAGAGTAGACCCAGATTGGATGGCTCCTGAAAGAGCCATCTGATCAGGCTCTGCTCTGTTTGCACATGAAATAATAAAGATCTGATTGTATTATTTCATATGCAAACAAAGTAGATCCAGATCAGATGGCTCCTGTTGGAGCCATCAGATCAGGGTGAAAAAAAATAAAGATTTGATTCAACAGATTCTACCAAGGCTAAAATATCCTTTGTTTTATGTGCCATTATAAACTTTAATTCAATCACTATTAATATCATTAATTTTACATAAATATTCAACAGGGAAAGGGCCAATATGATCAGAGAACCTAACAGGGAAATGTTCTTAGGAAATTAGGAAATGCTATCTTGATTTGAATCATATCATTCTAAATGTGAACATACAGAAATGGCGCAGACACCTGCTTCAATGTACTGGTACCCTCAGTATCTTACAGATGATAAATCATCCAGTAATTACCAATATTTACAGTCAAAACATAAATAACACATTATAATAACTGTCTTGCAGCTAATGGAGCTTCTCTAAAATGATTTTCAAATTAATGTAACAAACAAGAGGAAATGATGTCTTCTTGCCTCTGAAAATAACATAGAACCAGTTCCTACTAGCAGATGATTCCTATTGTTGGAATCAGGCAGTGTCATTCAAACAACTGCCAGTCTGAGACTAAACTCTTTGCCTTATCCTCTACCCGACAAGGACGTGTACAGTAAAACCTCTCTAAACTGGACATTCAATTTAGTATAAATATTGGTCTTGGTGACAGGTGGCAGCTTAATGCAAGGTGAAAGTCATGCAGAAAGCTTTCTGCATGGCTTTTACCCTGCATTAAACAGCCACCTGCCTAAAAGTATCTAAATTCATCTCTACTAAAATTCCAGTTTAGAGGGTTTTACTGTATTTATCTATATACAAACAGAATAAACACAGATCAGAAGCTCCTGTAGGAGATCAGATTTTCTACTGTTTGCCACAGAGACAACAGAACACCATATTGTGTTGATCAACTCTTAGTGAATGCTTGAACAATGTTCAAAAGGATATTGTCAAATAACCTTTTCCTTCATATACACATCTTTTCCAGGCAAGCATTTGCATACAGAGTAGACCCAGATCAAACTGCCCCTGATGGGGCCATCTGATCAGGGTCTGCTCTGTTTGCCTATGGGAATTTATAGATACAATTATGCAGCTTCTACAACAATGAAAGAATTCACTTTTCCATATTCTATATTATTGATTCTGTCCATGAATATTCATGAGGTTAATAAAGGTAGGATAATGCAAAATAGAATGCAAAAATCTCCCTGCATCACATGTAAATAGCCACTTGCTGTTTGAGGCTAATGTTTATTGAACACTTACAACAGGTCTAACTTCCTACAAAATTATTGTTTGCTAACTGTTGTCTGCTTCAATTCTGGAATTAGTTATATTTATTTAGTGTCTCATCTAATTCCAAACTAATTACAGTTTACTGGTAACTGAAATTTACCAGTATCTTTCTAAGAGCTCTTTGAATAAATGGCTAGCTTGGATCAACTACCACCTCAATTTAAAATGTACTTGATATACTAACCTTTTCAGTGCGGGAAAATAGTTACTAATGTCCTTTGCAAACAGTGTAGACCTAGATGAGAGGGCATCTAGAGGATCACTCTCATCCGGGTCCGCAGTGTTACACTATTCTGAATATTACACTATTCATGTTACACTAATCTGAATATTCACTGTAAGTTTGACCTTTTTTAATTTTGGAATCATCCATTTGAAAATTCAGCATTGAAAGGGTTAAGAAATAAATGAACGTAAACGCAAACTAGTTTGTAAATGTATTTCCATTTTTATGTAACATTTTACATTCATAAATGCCTTTCATCTACATACAGTAATATTGCGGCATGATATTTATAGCACTTGACTTCGCCACATGATATTTATAGCACTATGAGTTGTTGCAACTATTGATATATCAGATAAGATATTTACCACATTAACCCTGAGGTGTTTTTTTAAAAATCTTAAACATTTCAAATTCATATTTTTTTTGATAAGAAGGAATCTAAGCATAGGTAAACAAATAGAATAAGAACTACAGTAGCCAAAACATCAGACGGCAGTTTTAACCCTTTACTCCATGAATATTCATGTAAGAAATAAAGACATCATAAATATTAATTAGGTTCTTTTTTATAATGGCACATGAACACAGAAATTTTCAAGTATGTCAGAAATTGTAGAATCATATCTGTATAATTCCAGAAGCAAACAGTGCAGATCCTGATCAGACGGGTCCTACAGGATCTACTCCTACAGGAGTCATCTGATCTGGGTCTACTGTTTGCAAGGGCATTAAAAGGTGTATTTATTGAGATGATAGATAGAGATGCCTTTTCAAACAGAGTTAACATAGAATAGACAGCTCCTGTAGGAGCCATCTGATCAGGGTCTGCTCTGTTTGCTAATGAGCTAAATATATATCTGATTCTACAGATTCTGCAATGGTCAAACATTCCTGTGTTGATACGCCAAAATAAAAATGAATCTAATCAACATTTATAAGTCGTGAATTGTTGTATAAATATTCACCAGGTAAAGGATTACATCCTATGACAAGAACCACATGCATGTGCTTGGATTTCATTAGTATTATTACATGAGCAAAAGAATATTGTAAAAAAAACTGTTAACATTAAACAACCTGACATATGGTCTATTGTCTGAATCTGATTCATGCTTAGGCCAAAGATTTGAAAAAGAAATTGGAAGCCAAATCTACCCTTAGACTTGAAGCAGGTGACAGTTTTAGCAGAACGCAATTGCTTAGTGCTGGTATGCAATCTAGAGATACATGAAAAAGTACTTTCTTCCTACTTAACCATTTACACCATGAATATCCAAGGAAGAAATAATGACATCATAAATACTTATTAGATTTTCTATAATGGAACATGAACACAGGAAATTTTGGCCATAACAGAAACTGTACTCAGAGCTATATTAGTTCATAAGCAAATAGAGTAGACCTGGATCAAACGGCTCCTACAGGAACTGTCCGATCTGGGTCTACTCTGTTTGCAAAGACGTAAAAAGGTGTATTTATGTAGTAAAAGACTAAGCATTTGTCTACGGATAAAACTGACATCTATCTCAAGGTTGCTTTCTCTTCCACTTCTTATTTTCTTTAACCCTTTCTCTGAGTGAGATGCTTTTGTAAACAGAGAAGACCTAGATCAGAAACATTTTGAAACAAGGTAACTAGGTATTTCATAACCATAGACTAAATGACTTCATTGTATATAGTCTAGAGGGCAAATAGGTTAGGTTAACCCTTTCCTCCATGAATATTCAAGCAAGAAATAATGACGTCATGAATATTAATTATATTGTGATAATAGCACATGGACACATGATCTTTTGGTAATGGCATTACCTTCAGAATCAGATCTATATTATATCATAAGCAAACAGAGCAGACCCTGATCAGACGGCTCCAATAGGAGCCGTCTGATCTGGGTCTACTCTGTTTGCAAAGATGTAGAAAAGCGTATTTATGGAGTAAAGGGTTAAGATTACTATGCAAACAGTTTGAATGCAGATGAGATGCTGAGTAACTCATTATCTCATCTGTATCCAAATTATTTGTTACTATGGTAATGTTTTCGGAAGAAAAGGGGAGGAAATTAAACAAATGAAAATTATAGCAGATGACAAATTTTGAAGACGACAACACATGTAATTGGTACTGAAAAAGTTCAACAAACAGAAAGCTGCTACAATATGAGGAAATAAATCAACATCATCTATACTCAAATAAAAGGTTTCATTCCGAGCAAATCTGCTTTCTATTTCCTTTCAACAACTCTTTAATTCCAGAAACAACCATATACTCCATGAATAATTGGGTCAGAAATAATGACTGTATAAAGATTAATGGTTGATTGTTTTATGACATAATAAACAATGTTTTAAATAGCATATCTATGAAGTAAAGTGTTATCTGGCATTCAAAAACAGGTAATGCCCCAATAAGACAGCTCCTAAACCCCCTCATCACTACGCACTATTAGCAATTCAAAAATCTATTCATTAACCCTTTCCTCCATGAATATTCATGTAAGAAGTAATGACAGCATTAATATTAATTAGATTAATTTGTTATAATAGCACATGGACACAGAAATGTTTTGCCATGGCAAAAACTATAGAATCATATCTATATTATACCATAAGCAAATACAGCAGACCCTGATCAGACGGCTCCTATTGCAGTCGTCTGATCGTGGTCTACTCTGTTTAGAAAGGAGTATTTATGGAGTAAAGGGTTAAACTTCACAATTTCCCTACTGAATGGACCCTACGGTGAAACAATGATGGAATATTCCACTTAGAATGAAAACACACTATGTGACTAACTGCTAAAACTCAGTACACATGGAATGACCAAAACATGAACAGTTATGATTGAACAATGAGTTTACCCGGGCCATTCATTCAAAATAAACACAGAAATACCATCGTATCAGTGTATACACATTCACACAGCATGTATCTAGTTAACTAGTTCACACAAATCAAGTAGACTTTAACCCTTTCCCTGTTAAATATCCATGTAAAAATAATGGAATCATAAACATTTATTAGCTAATTATTTATAATGGACTATATACACATGATTTTTTGGTATTTGTAGAAAATGCAGAATCAGATCTTTTATAATTTCATAAGCCAGCAGAGAAGACCCTGATCAGATGGCTCCTTCAGGAGTTGCCTCATCTGCGTCTTATCTGTTTGCATTTGGTGTGAAAAGCATTTGTATGAAGGAAAGGGTTAATAAAAGAATCCCTCTAATATTCTGACACTGTGGGCCTTTATCCATGAAAAGATAAAACGAGCCACAATATTACAAAGGCAACCAACAGCAAATGCAAACAGTGCATACCCGACAATCCCTTATCCTACATACTATCTTATCAGTGTCAACAATGTTTGACACTAAGTAGACTAGACTGTCTGATCATGATCCACACTGTTTGACACTAAGTAAAAGTAATGTAGATGCCCCTATAGCTTTCTGCATAACTGTCATCCTGCATTAATTTACCTCATTCTTTTAACCTTATCCCTGATATGTGTATTCCAAATTTCAATACCTTAATATTCATTGACAAAATAGTTATAATGAAATATGGAAGGTAGAATATTGTAGCCATTTTAGAAAGGAAAAAACGGACCTCTCTAATTCTATTAGCAAACAGAGCTGACCCTGATCAGTTGGCTCCTATAGGAGCCGTCTGATCTGAGTCTACACTGTTTACAAATGTGTGAAAAGGTTATGTATGAAGGGAAGGGTTAAGACTAAGAATTAGACTTCTTTTGAGTGTCAATGTAGACATGTTTTAATGTATAACTTGACATATGGTGTTAACAATGATAAAATATGCAAATTTCAACATGGTGCTTCATCTGGCCTACAGTAACCCTTTACTCCATGAATATTTATTAAATAATTAATGAATGTATGAATATTAATTACCTTAATATTCATTATGGCATAAACACAAGAAAACTTTTTGATCATGACAGAAACTGCAGAACTAAATCTACATTATTCCATAGGCAAACAGAGCAGACCCTGATCAGACAGCTTCTATAGGAGCTGTCTGATCTGGGTCTACTCAGTTTGCAAAGGCGTAGAAAGGCATATTTATGGAGTAAAGGGCCTTGGGGTAAATATTTGCTATAAGTTTACCTCTACTTATACCGTTACACTTACTGTTTTGTGCATTTTCTTTGATAAAGGTGTGTCAGGGCAAAATATTAGATAAAGACATAACCTTTGTATCTTGCTTTTTTTTTGAATATTGAAACTTTAATTACAAAATAATTTCAAACCATTCAAATTCCTCCCACACATAAATTGTTACTATTCCTTACAATATATGTCTCCCAATTAGTAATTGTTACCATCCCTTACAATACAGACTTATTATACATATATACGATTAAACTTTCTATTTCACTCAGATGCATATCACAAATACTTTTGGAACTATGTTAACTTAATGCTAAAATCTGTTGCCACGTTGACGCCTGGTTTTCGTATAGTCAGCTGCTGTAGTTGTTTATTAAAGGCAAACTGGAGACTGTGTTCCCCTCCTGCAAAGTAACTCGAATTGTTAGTCAATGGCTAACAAATACCCTCCAATGTTGAGTCAATGGTTAACAGATTCCCAAATGTAAAGTCAATGGCTAACAAATCCCCCCCCCCCCACCACCACCACCAAAAATAAAAATAAAAAAATGTAAGTCAATGGCTAAGCTAACAATCCCCCCTCCCCCCCAAAAAAAAAGAAAAAAAAAGAAAAAAGAAAAAAAAAGGTTAAAAGGGTTAAGTCAATGGCTAACAATTATGCAAAAGAGAGTGATGGTTCTTATGCATTACACTTCTCCTCATCGAGATCAATCTACCTATGAAGTTTCATGTATCTATTACAGTTTTTGTGGTATGCTCAGGACAAAGTTCGGACGGATGGACTGAAGGACGGACAAAGCGGCGACTATATGCCCCCCAACACCGTTGTTTGGGAGCATAACAAAAGAACTACAAGTACCGTGGGCCAAATATTGTTATTACCAGAGTATACATAAACAGTACTCAAAGTTGTGACAAGAACAAATATTTGGTTAGAATGTATCCAAAGGGCACAGATGTCCAAGCTAAGCCCTTTATCATTAAATGCATACAATGCTAACAATGTGCAAGAGTGACCATAGACTCCTCAAATGTAATCCCCAGCTTTGTCTGCATGCAAGATATAGTACACCAAATTTGGCAGCAATATGTCAACTAAAATTATCAATGGACTGACAGAGAGACAAGAGACAAAGGTATACTTTATGCTCCTTATCCTCCCAAAGCTTGACCCTTTCCTAATCTGAAATTTTGACAATTTAATGGTTATAATACAACAACAAAACAATTTACAGGAAATCCTCTCCAAAATGAGACATAATTCTGACTCCTAATACCAATAGCAAGTGGTAGCTTAATGTGTGACAAATACTTTTGTTCCCCATTAAGCAAGCACCTGTTTATAAAAACTTGCATGTCAATTTACTACCTGGGGTTCTACTGTATTCTATATTTTTTATGTTGAATCCGTAACTCTTTCCCTGTTGAAAAATTCATGTAAGAAATAATGACATCGTGAATATTTATTAGCTGACTTTTTATGATAGCATATGTACACGTGAATATCTTGTATTGGTAGAAACTAGTTGGATCTATTATAATTTTACAAGCAAACAAAGCAGACCGTAGTCAGATTGCTCCTATAGAAGCCATTTGATCTGGGTCTACTCTGTGTGCAAAGGTGTGAAAAAGTGTTTGTATAAAGGGAAGGGTTATATTATACATTAAGAACATTTTGCTTACCTCCTGTTTTCAATGTAACTTTTCTAGGCTCTGTTCGAAGACCTGTTACAACAATTCTCTCTATCCATTCTTTGGTGGAATGATTGCCAAAACGATCAGCAGATCTAAAATAGAAACAGATATATTGGATAAGAAGCACATTTCCACTTCTATAATAATGTTCTATAAAACTGCTATCTGCCTTGAAAGATTTAATGCACATATGAAAAAAATTAAGTAAATGTACTGCCATTCCATAAGTACAGATTTGATCAGTAAACACAAAAGCATAGAAGATCCTAATAAGAAGGTTCCTACAATAGCTGTCTGATATGGGTCTACTTGGTTCGTAAAGGCATAAAATAGTGGGATTATCAAAAGTCACATAAATTAGACATACGGTAAGATACTTACTGACTTATAAACTCGTTCTGGTTAAAACTAAAGTCTCTAAAAATATATTCTCCTTTCCTAAAGTTGAAAGTATGGTAATCGTCTACATATAAATTTCCCTTTGCTGCTCCCTGAAAACAAGAAAAGGATGTCAGTTATTTTCATCAAAACAGCACATTAAAATATTGGTTAGTGTAATTATTCTCCGTTAAGGGTGTACATTTTTAAACATTGGATAAATTTGTATAATTTGGACACAGATATCATCAGCATCTCATTTAACACTTTACCTGATAGAGATGCATTTTCATGCCTTGAGTAGACCCAGATCAGAAAGCTCTGCAGGAGCAGGAGCAGTCTGATCAGGGTCTACCCTGTTTACTTATGGAATAACACAGGTCTAATTTTGTAGTTTCTGCCATGGCCAAGATTTCCTGTACTTAACCCTTTCCCTTATATAAACGTGTTTTCACGCATTTGCAAACAGAGTAGACCCAGATCAGACAGCTCCTAGAGGAGCCGTCTGATCAGGGTCTACTCTGTTTGCTGATAGAATTTGAAAGATTTATTTCTTCACTTTCTAAAATGGCTAAAATGTACCACCTTCCATATTTCATTATAACTATTTTGTCCATGAATATTCAGTAGGTATTGAAATTTGGACTAAACATAGAACATGGAACCAGGGTTAAATGTGATGAATATTACTTAGATGAACTTTTATAATGGACCATGAACACAAATGTTTGGCCATGGCAGAACTGTACAATATATCAATATCATTTCATAAAGCAAACAGAGCAAACCCTGATCAGACGACACCTACAGGAGCCTTCTGATCTGTGTCTACTCAGTTTTCAAAGGCATAAAAAGGCACCTCTATCATATATAGACTTAAAATGTCAGTGACAATAGGTTTTGTACAATTTTCTACTTACATTTCTATCCAAACAAACAAACAGTGTAAATGGATCATGAACCATAAGCGATGATGAGCGTCTGATCCTCAATTTCCTTGGAACTATTGAGCCACTCCTCTGGAAAACTGGAATCTGAAATAAACAACAAGGCATGAGCTATTTGGAATGTAAGACTAAAGGTATCTCAGAGCCGGCATAAAGTGTTGAGAGGACAAGTTCCAAACAATGTAAAATGAAAACAAACAGATTCAAAAGATTTCCAAGGACATTCTATTTAAAGATATTTTCCAAGGACATTATATCATATCAAAACAAAGAATACTCTTTATCTTTTTTATCTTCACACTTTCTCCTGATGAAACATGAATATATGGCTATTAATTATCAGAGTTGTTATAAAGGAACCATGAACAAGGTAATATTTGACCATGGCTGAAACTGTAGAATCAGATCTATATTATTTCACAAGCAAACAGAGCAGACCCTGATCAGACAGCTCCTACAGTGGCTGTCTGATCTAGGTCTAAACTGTTTACAAAGACATTAAATGTTTCTCTAAAAGGGATCTCAATACGAAACTACATCTTAATCCTTTCCCTTATACAAACGCATTTTCACACATTTGCAAACAGAGTAGACCCTGATCAGACGGTTCCTATAGGATGCATCTGATCAGGGTCTGCTCTGTTTGCTAATGGAATTTGATAGATCTGGTTCTTTAGCTTCTAAAATGACTACAATGTTCCACCTTCCATATTTCATTATAACTATTTTGTCCATGAATCTTCAGTAGGTATGGAAGTTTGGAATAAACATAGAACAGGGAAAGGGTTAAACCAGAGTGCTGACCTGGTTCTATAGTTTGCAAAGCCTACAGATTAGTTTTCATACTACTCATTGAGCAAAGCATGATATCCTTTAAGACCTGAAAGAGGTACCTTCTGACCAAGGTCTGTCGGGTTAGCTGATGGAATTATATAGACCTGATACTACATGTACAAAATTCATCTTTAATTTAACAAGGAAATATTAGAATCAACTAATCAAAAGACTTCAATGGACAGAAATAAAAGTACAGCAACTAAGTACAGATTTCGCTATGGCAGAAACTGTAGAATCAATCTTTTCTATTCCATAAGCAAGCAGAGCAGACCCTGATAAGACGGCTCCTGTGGGAGCTGTCTGATCTGTATCAGCTCTGTTTGCCAAGGTGTCAAAAGGAAAACCCTGATCAGACAGCACCTACAGGAACTGTCAGATCTGGATTAACTCTGTTTGAAAGGATGTCAAAAGGGGTTTCTAAAAGGGAAAGGGTTAACCCTTTTCCTGATGAATATTAATGTACGAAATAATGACGTCATGAATATTAATAAGATTATTTTTTTATAACGGTTTATAAACACAGGATATTTCAGCTCAGGCAGAAGCTGTAGAATCAGATCTATATTACACCATAAGCAAACAGAGCAGACCCTGATCAGACAGCTCCTATAGGAGCCATCTGATCTGGGTCTACTCTGTTTGCAGATGCGTCTAAATGCGCTTTCATAATCGAAAGGGTTAAACAAGGATGAAATACAATTGGGAAAATCAATGGTCTAACAATGTAATCATAGTGACACAATCGTATCCATACCTTTGCTAAAGGTGCATCAATATAAGTTGTTTGGGCTCCCAAATATGGCTTGTATGTGTCAATGTCATACCATACCTGAAAAAAAGAAGACAACACTTCCATGTAAAACACTCATGTATAACTATTTACCTGACAACTATTCAGTATGGTAGGCCATAGCAGAAGCTGCAGAATCAGTAACCAATATATATTCGATAAACAAACAGAGCAGACCCTAATCAAACAGTCTGGTTTTTATAATGGTACGTATAAGAACAGGGGAATATTCTACTGTAGCAGAAACTGCAATGAGATCTATATCATTTAACTAGAATTGATTTTGATACAAAAACTGATGTCTCCCCACCCCCAACACACACACACCCTTGTAAAATTTTCAAAGTCCCATAAAATCACCAAACCAGAACAGGAATAAGATATGCATATAAAGGCATGATGCTGATCAATCGTATCAAGTTTCATGTAAATCTGATCAAAGGTTTTAAAGAAACCATGCAGACAAATTAAAATCTGACAGATGAACAGACTAATTGACGCCGCCCACAAGAACAATATCTCCCACTTATACGGGGAGACATAATAAGCACACAGGGCAAACCCTGATCAGAGAGCTGCTATAGAAGCTGTTGGATTTGGGTCTACTCTGTTTCCCAATGTGTTAATATGTGTCTCTATCAAGTAAAGATTAACCTTTGTAACTGACAGTAACTGAATAAAGTTAATTCTCATATCCAACACAACATTCTCCAATGAACAACACCGTCTAATTTTTGTAAACTACCTAGCAGTCTTGACCCATTACATGATAGAGACATCTTTTGATGCCTTTGTAAACAGAGAAGACCTAGATCAGGGTCCATGCTTATAAAGCTTTTAGTTGAGTCTGAGTTTCGTTCTCAAGCTTTTGATTGGTCAGATTTGAGTTCTCAAGCTTTTGATTGGTCAGATTTGAGCCTTTGGCTCAAATCTGACCAATCAAAAGCTTGAGAACGATCTCAGGCTCAACTAAAAGCTTTATAAGCATGGACCCATATGGCTCCTGTAAGAGCTGCCTGATCAGTGTCTCTTCTGTCTGCATATGAAATTATACAGATCTGACTCTAGAATTTCTGCCATGGAAAAACATCCCGTGTTCTTATACCATTATTATTGAGATGTAAATAGATGGATAGATTTATTCCAGTCTTTGATAAAAATTTGATGCAAGGCTAAATGGCACAATCTGATATTAACCCTTCGCTTGCTATTCACGTCAATATACCTACCTGTAAATATTGAAGACCCAGATGAGACAGCTCCTGCAGGAGCTGTCTCATCGGGGTCTGCACTATTTACAAATTGATTGTGCAACCAGTGCACTCCACTGCAGTGATTGCACAGAGAAATACTTGTACACAGTGAATATATATGTAATTATACCACAGGGCATGGGTAAAGAAGAAGATATGTATTTTAAAATTCAGCAAGAGAAGGGTTAACAATAAATAAAGATCTAGATCTTATTGTACAGTTTCTGCCATGGCCAAATGCCTGTGATCATATGGCATTATAAAAATCAGCTAATAAATGTTCAAGCTGTTATTATTTCTTATATGAATATTCATTAGGGTTAATGCAAGGACTGAGAGCAAATGCTTGTTAACATCAATCATTCAGTCTCTTAAATCCTACTGCTGTTCAAAATTCCAAATAAGTCAGTGTCAGAAAAATGTGTTTATTACTGCTCTTAACCCTTTTTTCATAAAAACATCTTTTTCATGCATTTGCAAAAATAGTTGACTCAGATCAGACGGCTCTAAAAAGAGCCATCTGAACAGGGTCTGCTGTTTGCTAATGGAATTTGACAGATCTGTTTCTATAATTTCTATCTTGTCCATGAATATTCAGTAAGTTTTAACCCTTTTCCTGCTCTATGTTTATGACAAATTTCAATACCACCTACATGTTTGTGTTTTTGTTACTAACAGACAACAGAGATGCTGCCAGGATTTCAATTTGGTGGGGGAAATCCCCCATCAAATAAAAAAAAAGTGGGGGACCTACTGGGGGAGGGGGGGGGGTGTTGACGGGAAGTAGTTATTACTAGTTAATGTATCCATTTACATTTGTAAGTAAACATATTAGATCTAGTTTTCTTGCTTTCAACACACAGACACATGTCTATTAATTCTCAAATATCCCTTATAATGGGCATTTTCTCCAACTTGGACCCAAGCCATTGAATTTTCGCATATCTAAAAGATTTGAATAGAGCTAGATTCTTTTGCTGTGGGAATATTTTCAATTGCAATATAGGAAGCTGTTCTCATAGCACTTATCAATGCCTCGGTCCTTTCATCTAATTCTGACGCCAAGTTTGGAACTTTTAACAACTTACTTTCAAAGACAATGTTATGTGATCGGCATAGAATCTACTCAGTCTGTCTTATTCGAGTTGATGTGCGGTAGTTAACGCATCCATTTCCACAAGTGAACGTGTTGGTTTTCTTTCTTTCAACACACAAAGTAAAAGTATATTTCAAAACTTTGTTCGCCGATGATTTGAGACAAGATAGCTGATATTTTGTGGTCCTTCCATTTCTTTCGGATTGGACGTTTTCTTAGGATCATCATCGTGTTCGTTTTTCGAATCCGATATAGCTGGAGGTTTTTCAATTTTCTGTTTGCATCTCCAAGGTTTCCATAGATTAACTCACCACGGGGAGAAAGAACTCACTTATATCTCTTTTATTGCTAGACATTTTTCTGTCGTCTGCAGCATGCACAAAATGTCGGGAAAGTAAACCGGAAATGGTGTACATAGGCGTTTCCCCGCATCATTCATTATTTAAATATAGATTTTTCAAAATGCGGGAACCAGTGTCAATTACAGGCATCCCTCTAGGGAGTTATTGATCGAATGCGAGACCGCTAAAAATAGGATTTGGGGTATTCCAACTTAAGTGCTATTTGTGATGCGGATACAGACCTTTCTGTTTGGATTTATTTTGCACGCACTGGATAATATTTTTTGCGGGACAATCATTTTAACTGTGGGATAATGCCCTCACCATTTTGAGAAAAATGGGGGACCGAGGCAAAGATAAGCGGGATCCCGCACATCCCGCGCCCTGACAGCATCTCTGAGACAATATTAATTCTGAAGCTATGGTACAAGACACAATAGCAATATTGTGAAATAGCAGTTTTACCTGGCCTTCTCCTGGGAAGTACACCTGTGTTCCTCTCTGTCCTGCTTCAGTAATAGGCTTGACTAGCAACGAGGATCCTGACAACAGCAAATTTTTTTTAGTAAAAGTCACCTATGACACTGAAATTCCAGTGAAAATAATTTTATTTCAACGAATATTAGTCTAAAAATATTTTGACAAGAGTGGCATAATTATATTGCATATTTGTTTTGTTAGCTACAAATTGCCTTCTGTTTCAACATAACAATATTCTGACAAAAGACATAACTGTTCATAGCCCTTGGTCATACTACCAAGTTTGATAGAAAACAAATGTGTGGAATATAATGGTGCTACAATGTGACGTTAAATGTTATAATGTAAACTTTTCAAGGATTTTGTTTTGCACTGACACAATCTGTAGAATCCGATTTCACAAGCAAACAGAGCAGACCCTGATCAGATGGCTCCTACACATGAAAATGTGTTTATAAAAGGGAAAAGGACAGTGATTTGTTTATTGTCACCGAAATGATCTTGTATATGCAACTCACAATTTTGTTATAAATATCTTCATCCAATCAAAAGTATCCACAAAATAGCAAATATCTATCACGTACAGTGATAATACATACTTTGCTGATTGTTTAAAATGTAGAATTGCCAGAATTCACTGTTTAAATCCAAGTTATGAATACAATTGTGAATGAAAGAAGCACAAGCAACTAGTATATATGTTCACTGATAAATAGTTTTGTTCCCCTACCTATCAAGTATTCATCATCCATACTAAAAGTCTGCTTATCAGCTGGGTATTCAACCCAAAGGGGTCTCATTACTGGGTTCCCGGTCTGGTCTCCTTCATAGAAAAGGGTGTACCAGAAAGGAAGGTAAGAGTAACGGGCCCTAATGGCATCTCTTATAACCTTCATGTTCTCCTCAGGTTGTAGGTATGGTTCCCGACGTCTAGTGTCAATATGAGCATGGGCACGGAAAAAGGGTTGAAATGCCGCTGCCTGTAAATATAGGAAAACTTACTATATTTCATTGCAATTGTTAGATCCATCAAAATTTACATAGCAAATAATAAAGGTTAATACTGGCTAAATAGTTTTCAATTCTTCTTTATTAAAAGTTCAGTTTACCAAATTTTACAATAAATGTTAACCCTTTACTCCATGAATATTGATGAAAGAAATAATGACACCATGAATATTAATTAGTTTAATTTTTATTATTTTTCATGACATGAAAACAGAATTTTTTAGCCTTGGTGGAAACTGCAGAAGCTTATCTATATTATTTCATAAACAAACAGGACAGACCCTGATCAGTCGGCTCCTGCAGGATGCAAATGCATAAAGGGATAAGAAACATTTACCACTTGAGTGCAATGGATAATAAAATTTGCTTACCTGATACCATCGTGTTAACAACTCAGTGTCTGGATTCTTAAAGAAGCCTCCCACGTCAGCGCCTGAATGGGTGATGCCCACCAAGTTCAATGACAGCAACATTGGATTGGCAACTTTTAAGTGATCCCATTCTGCTGAATTGTCACCAGTCCATACAGCACCTGTTTCAAGGAAATTTGATGGTGAAAACTGAGGCATACAATGAAAGTTCTATTACAAACAAGGTTCAAATTTGCTTATTTCTAACAACTTAGCCATCAAGCAAATCGTTTTCAAATGCAAACAGAGTGAACCAAGATGTTAGGAATAATGGCTATATGAATATTAACTAGCTCAATTTTTATTATGGCATCATTAACAAGGGGAACTTTACGATGGCAGAAACTGTACATATAGAATTACATTACAGTAAAACTTCGATTATTAGAACACTAAAATACGTATTATTATCGACCTTTAAGACAGGTGGCAGCTTAATGCATGGTGAACGTCATGCAGAAAGCTCCTCTAGGAGCTTTCTGCATGACTTTCACCATGCATTAAGCAGCCACCTGCCTAAAAGGGTCTAAATTCTTCTATACCGAAAATTCGGATAATCGAGGTTTTACTGTATTTCATATTAAAGCAAACAAAGCACACCCTGATCAGAGGGCTTCTTCAGGAGAAATCTGATCTGGGTCTACTTTGCAAGGGTGCTAAAAGGCATCTTTGTAACATATAGGGTTAAGATGGGTTTATATTTCTATACTAACCAAATCTCTGGGAGCCAGCAAAGAAGGCCCTGGTAAGGACAAATGGTCTTTCTTTCTTCCCACTTCTCAAAAGCTGGCCCTCCATAGTGGCTTGTTGCTAAAATAATGTTGACATTCATTCTTAATATAATGACTATAGTCATATTGTTGTAATTTTTATTGATAATTTCAAACATTACTGCATACATGCAGTCCTAATTAGTAAAGAATTATGATATTGTTAATGTTATAAACTAGTAATTACTAATTAATCATTTGTCACATGAACGTTCATGTAAGAAATAATGTAAGAAATAATGACTATGATTTTTAATAAGAGTGTAATGAACAAAGGAATATTTGACCACAGAAGAAATTCTAGAATCTTGGTCTATTCTGTAGAGATGTGAAAAGGCGTTTCTATGAAGTAAAGGATTAATATTCATATTTCGATTCATCAGACAAACAATATACTATAATAGAGACAAAACTAAAAATGTTTTTGATACAAAAAACAAATGTCTCCCCTCTCCCCACATACACTGCGACAAAATTTTCCATGTAAAAATTTTCAAGTCTCATAACTCTGCAGAAAATCATTGAACCGGGACAGGAATAAGATATGCACAACTAAACATGGTGCTGATCAATCCTATAAAGTTTCATGAAAATCCGACCAAAAGTTCTGGAGAAACTGTGAAATCTGTTGGAGAAACTGTGCGGACAAAATTGTCCATGTAAAAATTTTAAAGTCCCATTTCTCTGCAGAAAGTAAACGAACCGCAACTGGAATAAAATATGCACAACTGGACATGGCGCTGATCAATCCTACAAAGTTTCATGATAATCCGACCAAAGGTTCTGGAGAAACTGCAGACAAATTTTTCCATGTAAAAATTTCGAAGTCCCATAACTCTGCAGAAAATCACCGAAGCAGAACAGGAATAAGATATGCACAACTAGGCATGGCACTGATCAATCATTGAAGTTTGATGAAAATCTGACCCAAGATTTTGGAGAAACTGTACAGACAAAGTAGAATCGGACTGAATTTTACAAGTTTACTCAGTTTCAGTTTCACTATTTGTAATTTCACAAGTTTACCCAGTCTCACTGCATGTAATTTTACAAGTTTACCCAGTTTCACTGCATGTAAGTTTACAAGTTTACCCAGTTTCACTGCATGTAATTTCACAAGTTTACTCAGTCTCACTGCATGTAATTTTACAAGTTTACCCAGTTTCACTGCATGTAAGTTTACAAGTTTACCCAGTTTCACTGCATGTAAGTTTACAAGTTTACCCAGTTTCACTGCATGTAAGTTTACAAGTTTACCCAGTTTCACTGCATGTAAGTTTACAAGTTCACCCAGTTTCACTGCATGTAAGTTTACAAGTTTACCCAGTTTCACTGCATGTAATTTTACAAGTTCACCCAGTTTCACTGCATGTAAGTTTACAAGTTTACCCAGTTTCACTGCATGTAATTTTACAAGTTTACCCAGTTTCACTGCATGTAAGTTTACAAGTTCATCCAGTTTCACTGCATGTAAGTTTACAAGTTTACCCAGTTTCACTGCATGTAAGTTTACAAGTTTACCCAGTTTCACTGCATGTAAGTTTACAAGTTCACCCAGTTTCACTGCATGTAAGTTTACAAGTTTACCCAGTTTCACTGCATGTAAGTTTACAAGTTCACCCAGTTTCACTGCATGTAAGTTTACAAGTTTACCCAGTTTCACTATTTGTAATTTTACAAGTTCACCCAGTTTCACTGCATGTAATTTTACAAGTTTACCCAGTCTCACTGCATGTAATTTTACAAGTTTACCCAGTCTCACTGCATGTAAGTTTACAAGTTTACCCAGTTTCACTATTTGTAATTTTACAAGTTTACCCAGTTTCACTGCATGTAATTTTACAAGTTTACCCAGTTTCACTGCATGTAAGTTTACAAGTTCACCCAGTTTCACTGCATGTAAGTTTACAAGTTTACCCAGTTTCACTGCATGTAAGTTTACAAGTTTACCCAGTTTCACTATTTGTAATTTTACAAGTTCACCCAGTCTCACTGCATGTAAGTTTACAAGTTTACCCAGTCTCACTGCATGTAATTTTACAAGTTTACCAAGTTATGCCGCAGTTAACAAGTATCATACTTAGAAATTACAGTAAAACCTCTCTATAACGGCCACTAAATTGTGTAAAAGAGTTGGTATTTAGGGCAGGTGGCTGCTTAAAGCAATGTGAAAGTAAAACAGAACGCTCCTGTGGGAGCGTTCTGTTTTACTTTCACATTGCTTTAAGCAGCCACCTGCCTCTACACAAAATACTTGATGCAATTTAGTGGCCATTATAGAGAGGTTTTACTGTAAGTCCTGAACAAAATTCCTCAAGATTGAAGAAAGGACAGAGCATATTCAAAGACAGCCTCCTACTTTTACATACCACATACATTCCATACAGATTGTGTACATCTCTATTCTCAAAACCATTTTTATGCAGGACGTCTTTGTGGAATGTGATTTCTGGACCATTGAAAACGGAAGGTTCGTTCATGTCATTCCAGGTGTATAAGTCCAGGGTACTGCCTTTGTAGTCATCAAGAAGGAACTTGTCGGCCCACCAAGATCTCACTGCAGGATCCAAGAAGTCGGGCCAACTGGAAGATCCTAAATATACACAAACAAGACCCTTAACCCTTTACTCTTAAAAATATGCCTTTCTATGCCTTAGCACACAGAGGAGACCCAGATCAGATAGCTCCTACAGAAGGCGTCTAAGATGGGTGTGCTCTATTTGCTTATGAAATAAAAGCACATAGACACAGAAATTTTTTACCATGGCAGAAATGATAAAATCTACAATTTCTACCAATACCAAAAAAGCCAGTGTACATATACCGTTATAAAAAGTCAAGTAATAATATTCTTCATGTCATTATTTCTTACATGAATATTCAACAGGGAAAGGGTTAACATTAATAAATATGTTACAAAGGTTTTGCACCCAGCCCTTAATTTGGACTTTATCCCTTTCCCTGTTTAATATTCATGAAAGAATTCATGAATATTAATGAACCAAACTATTTCAACCCTTTACTCTATGAATATTTATGCAAGATATTATTACATCATGAATATTAATTAACTGATTTTTCATAATGGTACTTTGAACAGGGGAATTTTATCCTGACAGAACTGGTAGAATTACATCTATATTATCTCAAAAGCAAACAGAGCACACTCTGGTCTACTCTGTTTGAAAAGGAGTAGAAAGGTGTATCTATGGACTAAAGGGTTAAAGCACTATGAAACAAGAGCACCGCAAGCGTCATTGTCAAGATGAACATGCATACCAAAAATGAAGGTTGTAAATGAAAAATTGAAGAAGTAATGGTCAATGTTAAGATTTCGGACGACGACGACAACGGGGTTACACCAATAGCTCGTGATTTCTGTGAAGGAAGTTTTGACTATGGAAGAGATGTAGAATCAGATCCATATAATTCCATAAGCAAACATAGCAGACCCTACAGGAGCCTTCTGATCTGGGTGTACTCTGTTTGCAAATGTGTTTATATGAAGGAAAGGGTTTAACCTGTTACTCCATACACACGCTTTTCTATGCCCTGGCAAACAGAGTAGACCCAGATCAGATGGCTCCTATAAGAGCCATCTGATCAGGGTCTACTCTGTTTGCTTATTATATAATATAGGTATGATTTTACAGTTTCTGCCATGGCCAAAACATTACAATGCCCATGTGCTATACATAATAACAAATTAATTTAATTTATATTCCTGACATCATTGTTTCTTACATACAGTAAATACTCATGGACAATGTTATAACAATTTTGCCCTCAAACTCCAATATAACTCACCTGGCCAGCACCAGCCATCATACTCATTGTTGTCTTTGTTCTTCACCATGAGATCCTGATCCTTTGCTTCTTTATATATTCGATAGTTGTCATCCCTCTTGAGATGAGGGTCCACAATTGTCACCATCTTCCTGCCCTTGGATGCAACATTGTTCACCATCTCAACCGAGTCTGGGAACTTGTCCCCTGCCCAAGTGAAGTATCTGAAAATATCAATATTCTTTTGTCAGCACTCCTAAATAAAAAGCAAATATCTTATTTCACAAATATATTCTACCTTGTATGGACTCATTAGAGTTGCTTTAACAATTTCCCTCATATAAACACTGTTTCACACATTTGTAAAAAGAGTAGACCCAGATCAGACAGCTCCTATAAAAGTCATCTGATCCGGGTCTGCTCTGTTTGCTTTTGACATGATACAGATTTGATTCTACAGTTCTTTTCACAGCAAAACATGTCCTTGAATAGTGATGTCATTGATTTGTAGATGTTTATTGAATAGGGAAAGGGTCAGAAGAGTTATTCTCATGAATACAAACAATATAGAGATAGGTAGATAAACAGGGTGCCTGTGCTTCTTGAAAGTCTGAATTCCTGAGATTTTCAGCATTTATACAGTATAACCTTGGTTATCCGAAACCTATTGCATCCGACAAACTAATCTATCCGACAGCAATGTTTGGTCCCGAACATTTCCTTCTATGTTCTATGTAATTAAAACCTTGGTTTTACGGATCCTCGCGTAACCGTTATCCGACACTGTTTGGAAGTCCCAATGTGATAATTGCGGCATTTTTCACACCTGCGTATCCGACGTTGACGGTTGTATTGAATTGGGACCACCTATAACTGAGCAATTATCGCTTCCGCGACATTTTGGGTACAGGCTAAATCTATAATTACAGGTTATTATCGTTGTGATCACACACTTAATCCATGTAATAGAAAACATGTATAGTTGTTTGAATAACGTTAGGTGTAAACTCGATCTGAAATAAAATGTACTTTACTTGTTCTGCCAGATCTAACTGATGAAAACAATTTGCATACAGATGAGATGCAGAATTGCTCGGCGTCTCATCTGGATCCAAATTGTTAGACACACTGATATTTATCTGGGTACTTACATAAACTTACATAAACCCCCTCATCCTAAAATAAAGAAATTTCGAGCGAAACTGACTTGTTGATAGGATGTCAAATTTTGCGTATGGGAGAAAAATGTTAATTGCCTCTTGGCCTGTCACAAACCCCTAATCCGATTAAAATTTGCAGTGTTGAAACAATAAATATGCCTCTCGCTGTTTTCAAAAAATGAAAGGTCACCGTTTCCAGAAAATGAAAGGTCACATGTGATGTCGCGTGTGATTTATTGGGGTTTTAAATTTAGATTGGTCAAAGAGTACACACCCTTTTCTACATTAGCATATAACCTCCAACCCCGCTCTGAGTCAGGGTTTAGATTTCTAATGATGTTTGTTTTTCATAAACACCCGACGCCATGCAATTAAAGTAACGTGCACACAAACTTCTCAACACCCCATATTGGCACATTTAACAGGTAAAAGAGTTGAAAGGATTATCAGGCCATCGATTATAATCTTCCCCTTAGGCCAATATCAACGCTTGGTTTATTTCGTTCACTTCCGACATAACGAAATACACCGACGCGGCCAATCTATGCTCTTTCCCAACATAACGGAAGTTTCCGAAGCGGTCACGATATTTCGATCGACGATTTCCGTAATGTCGGAAAGTTACGATGCTCAGCCTCCATTTTGACAGTCGAGTCTTCTGAAAGTGTGTATTGGGTTTTCACACTTTTCAATCGGACCGCCAGGCTGTCTGCTGGCCGTCTAATGGGGTTGAAATATAGGGTTTGGGGTGAAATATAGCGTATGTTTCATTGCGATATTCAATCATATTATAAGGTATTTACAAAAAAAAATCGGCGACACAGACCACCGGATACCTCAGTAAAACGGTCCTCGGTATAACAGAGTTCCAGTGTGCATTTATTTTCATAAACTTTCAGAATTGCTGCACTCATTTTTCCTACGACATTTACGTAGCGTGCAGAATGTTAACATTTGATTCTAACGGGTTTCATGCCGAATGTAAATAAATATCAACAGTCAATGTTTATCGTCGTTGTATATTTCTCTTCCGATTTTGAACAACCGACACACCGATGCATCCGACAGTCTCAGGCGGTCCGAAGGTATGTCGGATAACCAAGGTTATACTGTATAAGGAATTAGGATTTATTCTAAATATCAAAATATTTGAAAGACAAACACTGGCATATAGTGTAGACCCAGATCAAACTGTTCATGAAGGAGCAGTTTGATATCAAAACAATAACATAAGGGGTAAATACTGAATCTCAATATATAAATAATGTAAATAAATAAATAAATAATGTAAATAAACACCCCATCTATATATGTCCAAGTTACTTTATTTACCTTTTTCCATCCGTGTGCTCGATATCCAACCAGATCACATCATATGGTATATCATATTGGTCAAATGTGGCATCCACTCTGTAAAGTTTACAGTAAACTTCTCATAAAATATGGTACAGTGTATAGTAGTATTACTAATGGATATGACCATTTTAAAAAAGTCAAGTTCTGGTTGTTGTAGTTTTTTTAAAAAAAAAAGTGGGAGCTTAATGCAGGACAGAAGTTAAGCAGAAAGCTCCTATAGGAGATTTCTGCATCACTTTCACCCTGCATTAAGCAATTATTTCCTTTTAAAGGCTCCCATGGTAATACATTATGTGGATGCTTTAATGACACTCTACTGTATATGAGAATACGACCAACATATCATTCCAAAGGCAAACCTTTAAAACAGAATTGGCATTCCATGGAACACTTGCATTGCCTGTATGGCAGTTGTTTGCAGTCGTAACTGTGAGATAAACAGTAAAACCTCTCTACAAGGACCACACAGATGATTCTAAATCTGTATTTTTCGGATCTGGTAGCTTAATGCATTAACCCTTTCTTCGATAAATACTCTTTTCTACACCTTTGCAAACAGAGTAGACCCAGATCAGACAGCTCCTGTAGAAGCCATCTGGTCAGGGTCTGCACTGTTTGCTTATGATATATAAAAATATGATTCTAAAGTTTCTGCCATGGCTAAAAATTCCTTTGCTCATGCATCATTTTAAAAATTAACCTAATTAATATTCATGATGCCATTATCTAACATGAATATTCATGGAGTAAAGGGTTAAATGATATAGATATGAATACAGTTTCTGCCATGGCCAAATATTCTTTTCTTCATGTGCCATAATATACATTATTAATTATATAACTACTCATGATGTCATTATTTCTATATGAATATTCATGGACTTAAGGGTTAAAGAGGAAGTCCCTACAATGATCGCAGATTTTCAATATCATAAAACTTAGTATTTGTTATGCTCTATCATTATTATGAAGGTCCCAATTTGAACTTATATCGAAAAATGCCCCTGTTACAAATAAACCGATTTCATCAATACTGATAATTTTTGTTCTACAACACAATATTATCAGCCTTTTCTGTTAAATTCTTCCGCATTTTGCCGATGATCACCCGATCCGTCCGTTGTTTACGTAATAGCTTTCTCGGAAGCTCTTGGAGAATCCCGAATAGGGCGAACAGTTATGAAACTAAAACCCAACCCGAATAAAACTGAAACATCGGGGAGTAAAACCGGGATCGGCGTTATCAAACACATGGATGTTTTGTCATTATAAAAGGTAATTGGATGGGTTTTTTTGCGAAATACTACTTTTCAGCATATAAACAAATGAGTTTTGTATATTTTAAGTGTTTATGAAACACGTCAAATGTAGGGACATCCCCTTAAAGTAACCACCTGCTCTTATAAATTCCCATCATAATTGTTTATTAGGTGATCATTATACAGAGGTATTACTGTACATCCATGCAGACACCATTATTGTATTTGTAACCTTGAAACTTGAAATTTCAAACTGGCAAAATTATTTAACCTTGTACTTAATTGTGATATAAAATGGTTTGTTTTCTTCATGCATTTGCAAACAGAGTCAGCTCAGAACAGACAACTCATGATTGCTAATGGAGCAATATAGATTTGATTCAAGTTTCTGATATGACTTATAATCCCTTTGTTCATTTACCATAATAAAAAGTCATTGTTTCTTAACCCTTCGCTTGCTATTCACGTCAATATACCTACTTGTAAATAGTGAAGACCCAGATGAGACAGCTCCTGCAGGAGCTGTCTCATCAGGGTCTGCATTATTTACAAGTTAATTGTGCAACCAGTGCACTCCACAGCAGTGATTGCACAGCGAAATACTTGTACACAGTGAAGATATATGTAAATATACAACAGGGCATGGGTAAAGAAGGAAAAATGTGCTTTAAAATTCAGCAAGAGAAGGGTTAAGATGTGAATATTCATTACGTAAAGGATTAATAATACATGTAGTTACGTTTTAACATCTTCCTGATCATTGTAGTTCCATCTGCACTGGTGATAAGATACTGCAAACAGCTGAAGAGTAGAACAGAAATGAAAACTATATCCCTGAACAGAAGAGGCATTCAATCTTTAGTCCATTAACCATTACCCTGCCGAAGATTGTAAATTGTAAGAAATAAAGGCATCATGAATATTTATTAGCTGAATTTTTTATACTGGCATATGTACACAGGATATTTTGGTATTGGTACAAACTGTACAGTCAGATATATAAATATATATATATATATTTCATAAACAAACAGAGCAGACCCTGATCAGACAGCTCTTACAGGAGCCATCTGATCTTTGACTGCTTAGTTTGCACAATTGTGAAATGTGTTTGTATGAGGGAAAGGGTTATGTAATTGTCATTTGCAAATATTGTCATCTGCTGTAGTTTTCAATTATTTTTCTTCTATATCAGTTTAAATATACAATCAGATTGTCAGTAACTTGATTTCTCATATGGATCTAAATAGGTTGCAAATGTCAATACTAATTAGTCTGAAATACACTAAAGAACAATTTTAGAGTCCAGTTCTTACACCAAATCAAAATGTTTCACCGTGCAGTCTAACATATTAGCACATATCTGCCAGTGCAGGACAGACAGTTGTAGAATCAATCAATTTAATTTTCATTCTGTTGAACAAAGGACAGCATTTTTTTCCAGATATAGCTTTTTGTTTCTAATATTTTAAGGAAACTATTTACAGGAAGTCAACTTACAGGTGGTAAGTCTGTAGTTCCTGTGAGCTGGGCATACTGGAAGAAGACATCTTTAGCTGTGGGTCCGAGCATAATGAACACATCTATGACACCACTCTCTGAGAACCAGTGTGTGTCTGTCTGTGGAATCTCTGAGCTCCCTCCCTTTACAAGGTCAGCCATCTTTGACAAGAAATTCTATAAGAAAGAATATGCAAATGAACATGTTTATTCTGTAAAGTATCTGCCGGCAGCCTATCATTTCACTACAAGTTACACGGTATTTCGCCGTACTTGCAACTTTCAATAACAGGTACATTAGGATTATCTGTGAGTGGCATACAGCAATTTTTTTTATCTTCAACAGATCTTTATGAAACGTGGCCAAAGTGTTCAACATTCATGTAAGAAATAATGACATCATGAATATTTATAAGCTGAATTTTTATAACGTAACATTTTCAAGAGATTTATCTTTGCTTTGACAGAAACTGTAAAATCAGATCTATCATGTCACAAGAAAACATAGCAGACCCTTATCAGAGGGTTCTTACAGAAAACATAGCAGACCCTTATCAGAGGGTTCTTACAGAAAACAAAGCAGACCCTTATCAGAGGGTTCTTACAGAAAACAAAGCAGACCCTTATCAGAGGGTTCTTACAGAAAACATAGCAGACCCTTATCAGAGGGTTCTTACAGACAAGGCATGAAAGGGCATTTATATGAAGTAAAGTGTTAATTTTGGGCAGAGAAACTTTGACAAGCCAAGTAACGTATTTCATATACTTCTTACTAGAGGTAAGTGTCAAGGCCAAATATTACTACCATAATTATGTAATACACCTGAAAAGAAAGAAAATAAATCTGTCTTTATAAATATCTATCAGTATAAACATTATACATGCCTCTATGAATATCACTCGAAAGTATGCTTGGTAACCTGCATCTTGCTTACAGCAAGTTCAAATGTGCTCATTGCCCCAACCAAGTTTATATTGTTTATTGCACCTTATAGATATCAGTTTACTATTCTGTTTTATATATGATATATTGCATATCAAGGATTGCTGACCAAACTTTTGAGGACATAATAATTGAAATAGTTATGACAACTTCCCAGATATTTTTTGAATATCCCTCATAGTTATAGTTAAAGCATTTAGATAGCTTCCTGCCTATATTTCATGTTATATTACTGTCATAACTATCGATATAATGACTGCATGAATATTAATTAGCTTAACTTTAATGACATTATAGACAAGGAAATTTCCTGGGCAGAAACTGTAGACTCAGACCTATATTATTTCATTGGCAAACATATAAGACCCTTATCAGACAGCTCCTACAGGATCTGTCTGATATGGATCTACTCTGTTTGCAAAGACCTTCAAAGGTGTATCTATGAGTTAAAGGGATAAGCAATATCAATCATATCATATGCCCATATTTTAAAGGTAATTTCAAAGCTTTCATGCAGTAGTTTAACCCCTACATTGTTTCATCCTTCTTTACCTTGTCAGCTGTGTTTGAACTGATGTCGATCCAGGTCTCTGCAGCATTGTACCAAAAAATCCCCACTGTACGCTTTTCACTGAAATAAACAAAACCTTTGACATGTTTCCGAGGTTCAATATCTTAACAGTTTTTACTTGTGACTAAATTATAGTAAATATATAAATACAGTAAAACCCCTCTAAACCGGAATTCATGTAATGACATATTTAGATACATTCAGATAGGTGGCAGCTTAATGCAGGGTGTAAGTCATGCAGAAAGCTCCCAGAGGAGCTTTCTGCATGACTTTTACCCTGCATTAAGCTGCCATATGTCACCAAGACTGATATTTATGATATTTATTTATTTATGCTAAATTTAATAAGAGGCGTTTTACTGTATTTTCCCTAAATATTTAATGAGAATTAATGAATGATGTATCCTTGTAACCTGATGCATTAGAATGTTAACCTTTTAACCAGTAAAAATGCCTTTTGATGCCTTTGCAAACAAAGTAGACCCTTATCAGATGTCTACTGTAGGAGAGTCCTGATAGTTCCTACTCTGTTTGCTTATGAAATAACACAGAACCGATTCTACAGATTCTGCCACCACCCTTATCATTATTGTCATTATGAAAAGATCAGCTCATTAATATTCATGAAGTCATTATTTCTTATATGAATATTTATGAGGTAAAGGGTGGAGAGTGTGTATCCACTTACTTGTGGGCCAACATCACTGGTACAGAGCCATACAAAGCCATGGGGTTGTACAATTCATATTCAAACACATCCAAGTTGAACAGTCGGTAAGGATCTCCTCCCCTGTAAGACAGCATCAATATATACATGTAAAACGGGAAGTCAATTCAGCTATAACAATTGAAGCAGATAACACATTTTGCAAACAACAATACATGGCAGTACAAAAATTAACCCTTTTCTTTCAGCACTTTTGCAAACATAGTAGAACCAGAACAGGCAGTTTCTGTAGGAGCCACCTGTTCACAGTCTGCCTTGATTGCGTATGAAATAAGTCTACACTTTCTGCTGTTAAAAATTCCCTTGTTCGTGACACCATTATAACAATTCAGTTCATTAATATTCATAGTTATTATTTCTGACATGAATATTCAAGGTGTAAAAGATTTTCACATAATTATTTGCAAACAGAGTAGACACAGATCAGACAGCTCCTACAGGAGCTGTCTGATCAGAGTCTGCACAGTTTGCCAATGGAATTTGATAGATCTGCTTCTTTACTTTCTAAAATGGCTACAATGTTCCACCTTTCATAATTGTTGACCAACTTACTTGGTAGTCTTCAGTGCCATGGAGTCCGCATGTTCAGGTATACCGTACACATGTTCAAACCCAGGAAATGAGATGTCCATTCCTACTGATGCAGGACCTAAGAAAACAAACATAATGCCAATATAATGCACCTTTGTAGAGGTAGATTATGAGAGAATTTGGTTTTATAACTCTCTACAGCTATGGTGAAAGATAGATTAACCCTTTACACTATGAATATTCATGTAAGAAATAATGGCATCATGAATATTAATTAAGATTAAATTGCAAATGGACACAGGAATGATTTGGCCATGGCAGAAACTATAGAACCAGATCTATGTAAATTTCATAAAGCAAACAGAGCTGACCCTGATCAGACGTCTCCTACAGAAGGCGCCTCATGTGATCTACTGTGTTTGCAAAGGCATATTTATAGAATTTAAATTAAAAGGGCTAAGGAGAGGTCAATGTTGCAAAAATGGCATATGTACATGTATACACGGAACTGTTACCAAAGCAGAAACTGTAACAGGGTTCATACAGAGAATTGGTGGGAAAATCAAAGCACATTTCAAGCACATTTCAAGGACTTTATTTCAAAATTCAAGCACTATTAGTAACACAATCTGTCTTGCCCAAACACTGAAAAAGCCCATTCAAAAGCAACCACACGCAGGAAATAGCTTAATTAACTGCAAGAGTAATGCAGAAGGTTTCTACAGGATCTTTCTGCATTACTTTTACACTTCAATAAGTAGTCACATATATCTGAAAATGTCAAAGATTCTACTCCAGTATACTTGAACGATAAGCCATAGGAAATCTATAGAAGCCAATAATTCTGCCTGGACAGTTTTCAAGGACATTTATGAAGATTTTCAAGCACTTTCAAACACTTTTCAAGAATGGGCCAAAATTTAAGCACTTTTCAAGCACTTATATATGTTTTCAAGCACTTTTCAAGGCAACCCAAGCAATTCAAGGAGTTTTCAAGGCAGTGCAAACCCTGTGTAAAACCAGATCCATATCATTCCATCAGCAAACAGAGCAGACACTGAACAGACGGCTCCTATAGCCATGGCTAAACATTCCTGTGTCCATTTACTATTTAACCCATTCCCACTTAGGCTATTTTTAGACCTAACTCCTTTGATTAAATCTACCAAAAAGGAGCATTAGCTAGAGAAAAGGAATTTTTCAGAACTGTGTAGTTTTGAAACCATTGTGATAAATAGAGCATTTGCTCCTTAGGAGCAAATGCTCTATTTATCACTATGGTTTCACAAAGTGTCTTTTATAGAAGCGTCAAAAGGCGTCAATATGCGGGAATGGGTTAATCTAATCAACATTTGTGATGTCATCATTTCTTTCATGAATATTCATGCAGTAAAGGGTTAAAAGGTCTACTCAGGGGCTCCAATTCATATGCTTTATTAATCATAGTTTCTCTCATGTCTATATTACAGATCACAATGCAGATTTAAGCAGGGTTTGTCTTCAACTGAGTTTGTACAACATAACATACATACTATTTTCTATAGATATATGTTGGCTTACCAGTACTATAATAACCAGTTTCAACATAATGTTGCTAATTGCATTAGGCATAAATACAATCTAAAATGAAAGCTGTCTCCAAGTAACAGTAAAATGCACCAACTGTCAGGTTTCAGTTCTGTATTTTCAGTCGTCTTTAACCCTTTCCCTCATATTGACGACTTTTGACGACTCTGTAAAAGTCACTTTGTGAAACCATTGTGATAAATAGAGCATTTGCTCCTATAGGAGCAAATGCTCTATTTATCACAATGGTTTCAAACTACAAAATTCTAAAAAAAATCCTTTTCTCTAATTAATGCTCCTTTTCGGTAGATTAATTCAAAGAGGTTGTATCTAAAATAGCCTATGAGGTAATGGGTTATTAAGAATAAACCCATCATTTTATTTTGCATCAATGACGTACATGAACTAAACCTAATATCCTAATAAACATGAATAATAAATGCATGTTGGTTAAAGTATTCTTAAATATTGTGGGAATTATTACCAAATGGTTTGGAATCATGAAAACTTTTGAAAGTCTCTTCCCACAATCCTGGTTCCTCCTCTTCCTTCGGTTCATCCTTTTCTTCCTTCTGTTCTTCTTCCTGAAATATCCGCATACAGTTAAACCTCTCTATAATGGCTGCTTTAATAAATCAGCATTAGTGTCTATAAGAGAAGATGGCTACTTAACCCTTCGCTTGCTGAATTTTAAAATACATTTCCCCTTCTTTACCCATGCCCTGTTGTATAATTACATATATCTTCACTGTGTACAAGTATTGCGCTGTGAAACCACTGCTGTGGAGTGCACTGGTTGCACAATCAATTTGTAAATAGTGCAGACCCTGATGAGACAGCTCCTGCAGGAGCTGTCACACCTGGGTCTTCACTATTTACAGGTAGGTATATTGACGTGATTAGCAAGTGAAGGGTTAAAGTTATATTCTTCAATATTTTGTATAAACCAATCAAAACCAAAAGGTGTAAAACTTTTCATATCTTTAAAATATTCCAAAAGTTTACATTTATACTCAGCTTAATATTAATGCTATATGAATACTGCTACATCCTTAGAAAACTGCAGGCTTTTTAAGAGACAGAAAACTTCATCAACTTTTATGGAAATCAATACATATTCAGCCAACATTTGAATGACACAGACTAGATTTTTGAATAACACTATGAAAATGAATCTGACAGGTGTTCACAACAATAGGAGACACAAATCAGTACAAAGCTGAAAAAAAACATGAAAAAGAGAATGTACACTGTGTGATAGTTAACCTATATACATGTATATATAAATTGAAATGAGTATGTCCTGTATACATCATTAGTTTTTATAACAGATTCCAATGAATAACAGATGCATTTCTGTTGGGTTTCCATAGCAATAAATTTTTCTCCTTTTTTTTCGACACAAGCAACTCTTTCCTTAACCAGCTATTTAGCACTAAACTTGTTTCAAGTCACATAGATCCTGATTCTGTAATCATTGTTATCTTGTTACGCAAAAATTACAAAAAGTTGAGCAGAATACATCTTTAACGGAATACAAAAGTAAAGCAGACCCTTAAGGGAGTTTTCAACATAACTTTTTGTCCTAAAGCTCAGTCGGGAGTTTTCTGCACAAAATTCATATCCTGTATTAAGCTACCAACTGTCTAAAAAAATCAAAATTAATATGTCTTAATTTACGCACACTATCCGGTCTCAAAGTATACAGGTTAGATTAGACCATGATAGGAATGTACTTTGTGGTAATAATATGATTAATCCTTACCTCTACTCCATAGATGCCTTTTGGCATCTTTGCAAATAAAGGAGATCCAGATTAGATAGCTCCTGTAGGAAGCATCTGATCAGGGTCTGCTCGGTTTGTTTATGGAATAAGATATGATTCTACAATTTCTGCAATGACCAACCATTATCTTGTTCATATGCTTTTATTAAAAAAAATAGTTAATATTTATACCTACATTATGCTTTATGAATTATGCCTTACATGAATGCTTTACATTATGCTTTACATGAATATTCATGTAGTAAGGGTTCACCTAGAGGCTTGGTGAAGACAGAGATGTAGAAACTACAGTCTGTATCAGATGTCTACAAAATCATGCAAGAGTGTGCAATGTGGTCCTATTGACTGTGCATTGCTACAAAGTATTTATACTCTCTGGGTTATGTCCAACAGAGTTCAGTTGTTTTTCTATTACTGTAAAGTCTTTGAAATACATTTACTTTCAATCTTTTACCATGTATCGTTTCCTTTGGTGTAGAAAATGAATGGCTTATTTACCCTGTACCTGTTGAATATTCATATAAGAAATTCGTGTAATGATATCATAATATCATGAATACTTATTTACTAAATTTTACAATGGCATATGAACACAATCTTGTTCAGTATTGGCATATCCTGTAGAAGTAGATTTATATTACTTCATAAGCTAACAGAGTAGACCCAGATTGGATGGCTCCTACAGGGTCTACTCTGTTTGCATAGGTGTGAAAAAGCATTTGTATGAAGGAAGCGGTTAAACAAAAACAATAAAATCCATAACAAAGTTCACAAATGTAGGCAGTGGGGAGGGTAGGTGGAGGTGGGTGGGGTTTCGGAAAAATTCATAACTGTAGGTGATGGAGTGAGAGGAAAGCTTCATATTATTAATTACATGGGTAGCAATTTTGTTGAAAGGAATATATGTGTCACCTGCTGGCAGTGTGGTGAAATAAAGTTTGACAAGAATATAGACGGATGTAGAGACAATGGAAAAGTGATCCCTAAGTGCTAGCATGCTAAAGCAGGTGACACAGATTTGCCTTCCATCTAATACCCCAACTCCAAATTAATCTATACCCTTTCCCTTCTATTAACCCATTCCCTCATATTGAAGCCATTTGATGCCTCTGTAAAATTCACTCAATTGAAACCATTGTGATAAATAGAGCATTTGCTCTATAGGAGCAAATGCTTTATTTATTACCATGGTTTCTAAACTACATGTACACAATTCTCAGTTTCCTTTTCTGTAGTTAATGCTTCTTTTGGGTACATTTATTCAAAAAGGTTGGGTCTAAAAATAGCATATCAGGGAATGGGTTAACTAGTGATCAGAATGCTAAACAGATACCACACTTTCTTGCATCTAATCTGGATCTAAGCTGTACACCAAAAATTAACCTTCCCTCCATAGATGTGCCTTTTATTTAATGCCTTGGCAAACAGAGTAGACCCAGATCATACATCTCCTGTAGGAGCCTGGTCAGAGTCTGCTCTGTTTGCTTATGAAATTGCTGTTGTATATATGCCATTACAAAACTTCAGCTGATCAATATCGTGGTATCATTATTTCTTCTATGAACATTCATGGTGTAAAAGGTTAACCCTTTACTCAGTGAATATTTATTTAAGAAATAATGACATCATGAATATTAATTAGATTAATTTTAAAAATGGCATATTAACACAGGAAATCTTTGCTATGGCAGGAATAGTAGAATATCTATATTATTTAATAAAGCAAAAAGAGCAGACGCTGATCAGACGGAGCTGTCTGATCTGGATCTACTCTGTTTGCAAAGGCATTAAAAGGTGTACCTATGGAGTAAAGGTTAATATAGCCTAACTCACCTGTTCCTCTTCTAACTTCTCCTCACCCTCCTCTGGTGCCGGTGGAGCCGGTTCTTCACTGAAACGTTCGGAAAACCAAGATGATACACCCTCTAACCAGCCCCTACAAAAGTGTACCATAGCCTGACTCGCAACGGGGACAAGTTGTTCCTTCCAAATCAACAAACAGGGGCCGCAAAAACACCAGCCAGAATAGCAACAATAAAAAGAACCAGCAACACAACACTATTAACACTTTACCTCAAGAACTCAAAGAATACATGAGTATTCAATAACTGAAGTTGTATAACAGTTAATGGACAGGAAAATTATTTACCATTTCAAAACCTGTAAAATCAGACTTGTATTATTCCATAAAAAGAGCAGACCCTCATCAGATAGCTCTTCCAGGAGCAGCCTGATCTGAATCTACTCTGTTTGCAAAGGTGTGTAAAGGTAAAGAGTTAAACATGCATAAAAGAACTTAAAAACAAGACATTCAAAGCAGAAAATAAGAAGATTGCCTTGGAAATACTGATATTGCTCCAAACAGAGTATCTAAACCAATATAGATGCTTGTCTACTAAGGAAAGTCCCTATATTTTCAACATTTTCAACTTTGTCTTGGGTAACAGAGAGTAAGAACTTGTTCTACCCAAAAACTGAAAAACTTATAAGAAGAAAAATATTAGTATTCTTTTCATATTATTTTGATCTTGATTACAAAGTTCTCAGAATTCAAGAATACACAAACATAGTTATAGTAGGTATCTATTGCATTTAACAGCTAAGATACAGATTAACAATATTTGTAAATCTATCAAAGCTCAAAATAAAATCTTTGAACTGAACTGATCAGCTATTAGTGTAAGAGAAAAAAGAATATGCAAAAATAAATCTGAAAGATCTTCAAAAAAATCCCATGAAAATAGTATGATCAAGAATAGCTGTGCTAAAAATAATGCTGAAAAAACTAAAATAGTCTTTCTGTTCAGAGAACAAATCCTGTTCTGAGAATAAGTCTTTCTGTTCAGAGAATAAGTCTTTCTGTTCTGAGAATAAGTCTTTCTATTCAGAGAATAAATTTTTCTGTTCAGAGAATACCTTTAACTCTTTAAACTTTAGAAAGATATTTATATCCAAGCAACTTGAAAACCATCCTTAATGTTTTGCAAACAGTGTAGAACAAGATCAGTAAACACATTGATCTAAATATAGAACTGGGAAAGGGTTAACCCTTTACCTATTTAGTATTCATGTAAGATATAATGACATCAATATTTATTAGCTGATTTTTTATAGTGTAAAACAAACATTGTCCAATCACATTTATATCATGCCTTAAGCAATCAGAACAATCTTTGATCAGACAGCTTCTACATGAGCTGGCTGATCTTCTGTACACAAGGTGTGAAAATCTATTTATAAGAGGAAAAGGGTTAACCAATATTAAACATGTGTACATATACCATTATAAAAAATTCAGCTAATAAATATTCATGATGTCATTATATCTTACATGAATATGCAACAGGGATAGGGTTAACAAATAAACATGGGCATCTTGAAAGGCATGTAGATTAATGCAAAACAAAATTAATGTAGAAAGCTCCAAATATTGTAGAGAGATTTTAATTCACTGCTCCAGATCTACACCTAGCAATGTTTGCCTAGATTCCTACAAGTGGGAGCCGGCTAATGTTAACAACTCAACAGTTATATGTGTTCTGAATATATGTGATTGTCTACAACAGGACATGAAGCTAGGATGGAAGAAACAAGCAGGCATTTCTGTAAGGGTTGGTCAGAGAGTGGAAACAAGCTGAAAAACACAACACATAAACGGCAAGCAATTATGAACAATAACAAGAGGACTAGAATGGCCCTGATATTGCTCACCAGACAATCAGAGGAGAAGATTTTCCTCTTTTTCACAATTTCACAGTTTTCACAATATGTTTCTATTGAAAACTAGCCGGCCCTGGGGTGGGGCCAATTTTGACCCCAAGGACATAATTTATATAACCCTAGAGGACCTGAACATGATGCTATTTGCCAAATATGAAAGCTGAGAACCTTCTAGTTTAAGAGGAGAAGATTTTCAAAGTTTTCACTATATGTTTCTATTGCAAACTGGCCACTCCTGGGGCGGGGCCAATTTTGACACCAGGGGCATAATTTATATAACTTTTTTAGAGGACCTGCACATGATGCTTTGTACTAAATATGAAAGCTGATAGATTCAAAGGAGAAGAATTTACAAAGTTTTCACTATATGTTTCTATTGAAAAATGGCTACCCCTGGGGCGGGCCAATTTTGACCCCCAGGGGCATAATTTATATAACTTTTGTAGATGGCCTGAACATGATGCTGTGTGACCAAAATGAAAGTTCCAGTTTCAGAGGAGAAGATTTTTAAAGTTTCTATTTTTAAATGTTTCTATTGCAAACTGGCCACCCTTGGTGTGGGCCAATTTTGACCCCAGGGACATGATTTATACAACTTTTGTACAGGACCTAAACACGATGCTATGTGCCAAATATAAAAGCTGAGAACCCTGTAGATTCAGAGGAGAACATATTTCTAAGTTTTCACTGTATGTTTCTATTGAAAACTGGCTACCCCTTGGGCGGGGCCAATTTTGATCCCAGGGGCATAATTTATAAAACTTTTGTAGAGGACCTGAACATGATTCTATGTGCCAAATATGAAAGCTGAGAACCCTGTAGATTCAGAGGAGAAGAATTTTTAAGGTTCAAATTGTTAACGACAAACGATGAAAGACGCACGCCGACGGACATCAGGCAATCACAAAAGCTCACCATGAGCACTTTGTGCTCTGGTGAGCTAAAAATCAAATCAACTACATATAAACTGCAATGCATCTCTCAACAGCATACAAGTCTTTATATCACAATTGGTGGTAATTAAAACATAATCACAGGCCTGAATAGCCATAATGGCTTTCGGGTTCGATATGGATGTTAAGTGTAAGGGGAGAAATTGCAGTACACGTTAATAACAATGCCTGACGTCTTGATAGTATTAATAACAACATGTGTTTGTGAAACACTATGCCCCTGATTGTCACCAATAGAAATTTGACCCATAATTTGACATTTAACTGTTATATGACCTTGATTTTAATAAGAACCCCCCGAAAGGCTACCTATAATCTATAATCCTACATTTTTGTTCAACTAATTCTTACACATAACAATTATTTTTCCATGTTCAGCACATTTATTTTGAACAACTGTAGTCTGCTTACAAATTGAAGGTAGACTGGTTTTATTTTCAATTACAAAGTAGATCCATACATACAATTACGGTAGTTGTTTGGAACCTGGTGAAACTCAAATTCAGAACTACAGTCTGAAGTAGAGTTGTAATCTGGGAAAGTCATTTCACCAAATTGCTACCTACTTTCGCTTTAACACGACACAGACGTCTTGAGCAAATGACAGTGTCGGCGGTTACACTATAAATATAAGAGGCTCTATTTTCACAGTTGTTATTGACCCTGGAATATAATTTAATTGAATATGTGATGAAAACCTTCTACGGATAATACTTACTTTGATAAGCCAATAGAACCCCGTGTTTCTATGGTTTTACTTCTTGTAAGAATTAGACTTCTCTTGACGTTGGGTGTTATTGTCAAAACACGCTGTTCATTGCGTGATACATGTGTATATTGGAATTCCGAATTTCATTGGTTGATAATTTTAGATTTCTTTTGACCTTGTCCTTTATGAAACTTCCCATTTTCTAATTTGAGTATGGGTCAAACGGAAACGACCGAATCGACGCAAAAGGCAGTTTGATTGGCTGAAAATGTAGGTCTATATGCTAATCGGTTACGAATGTGTATAAAAATGCAATAGGAAACCTCGGCTATATTCCTTCTGCTTTAGAACGCCAAGGTGTTGTGAAAACTACGGTAAAAATATTTGTTTGCGTCTTCTTTGGAGTTTATTAAAATTCAAGCTTTTTAAAAAGTTTATCTGTGTGTATATTAGTAGCAATTTTCTTACATAGCATACATTATTAAATACAAGAAGAGTAAACAAATACATGAACATTTTACAACCAAACTAGTGCAGAATTGAAATGTTTTGTCTTGCGCATGTTCACTAAAATAGTGAACTCTTTGCCGTAAATGGCCCGAACGCCATAAAAATAGGACTCCTGCATTTTCAAATCAGGGCCCTAATTATTCTACAGTGAAAATTAATCTAAACCATTATGTCTTACATAACTATTCATCAGGTTAACCCTTTCCCTCATATAAACGCGTTTTCACGCATTTGAATTTGGTAGTACTGTTTCATTTTTTTCTAAAATGGCTACAATGTTCAACCTTCCATACTTCATTATTACGGTAATGAAATTTGGAATAAGCGTAGAACAGGGAAAGGGTTAATACAATAAAGGGTTAATAATAATGCTGATGAGTGAAAAAAATTGTGGATAGTCTGTAACTAAACTCTTTAAAACGGCAAACTGACTTAAATGCTTTGGAAGTTCAACTTAACTAAATATTATATTTTTGGCTTTAAGAGAAACATCTGTGAAATTATTATCTCTCTTGACTTAAAATTAAAATCATAACAAAAACTTATGTATATGCAAAGGAATATCAAGAAACCAGGCTTGCATTTACGAATACAGTCTCCAAAAGAGTTTGAAAGTTTGAAAATGAAGATAAATTCAAAAGTAAACATAAAACATAAAACCTAAAAAAATAATCTAAAATAGATAAAAAATGAAATAAAAAAGTGAAATAAAATAAAAATGCTAAAATATGATTTCAAATTTGAGGGAGTCGTGCAAACTGTTATACCTACAATCTAAGGAATAAACTTCAGTTGATCTACGCATGCAGCTAGATCCACAGGAGACGGCTGAAACATCTCATCTGGATCTAAACTGTTTGACACACTGATCAGATTCTGGATAGAATTTAAAGAAAAACAATGATTTCCTTCATATAAATGCCTTTTCACACCTTCGCAAAAACACAGCAGACCCAAATCAGATGGTTTCTATAGGAGCCGTCTGATCAGGATCTGCTCTGTTTGCATATGATATAATACAAATCTGATTTGACAGTTTCTGCTAGAGCCAAATTGCCATTTGTTCATCAACCATTATAAAACATTTGCTAGTAAATATTTCTGACGTTGTTTCTTGTATGAATACTAAGCATGGAAAGTGTTAGAATACAAGGAGAGGACAATTTTACAACTGCTTAACCAACTCCCTCATAGACTATTTTATGATCCGACCTCTTTGAATAAAAGGAGCATTAACTAGAGAAAAGGAAAATTTTAAAATTTTGTAATTTGAAACCATTGTGATAAATAGAGCATTTGCTCCTATAGGAGCAAATGCTCTATTTATCACAATGGTTTCATAAAGTGACATTTACAGAGGCGTGAAAAGGTGTCAATGTGAGGGAATGGGTTAAATGATAAGTGTTAAAGATTGTAAATACAACAGTTGTGTGCTATGTCTTCGATTTGTTGGTCTGGAACTCCGTTTACTTTGAATTTACTGGAAACACTTACTTCTCATTTTCAGCTGCAGCTGCTTTCTTCCTGTAATGTTCAAATTTAAGCAGCCCCTCTGAATTGAGGCTTATCACTGGCTCATCTTGTGCAATCAGGTCAACCCTGAATGGTTGACTGCTTATGACTATTTTATTCTTCTCAAATCCAAGACTAATACTGGTTCCATCCCTCTCGAGAACTTTCAGACTGTAAAATAAATATGCATATGTAACTAAAGTTTTACATAAACAGTGAAACTTGTCCTAAGTGATGATAAAAATTATGTCTAATTCCATGTCTTTAGGCACGTGGTAGCTTATGCAGGACTAAAGTAATGCAGAAAATTCCACAGGATTTTTTTTGCATTACCTTTGCAATCCTTTAATCAACCACCAGTATTTAAAACTTAAACCATTGATACATGAATACTTGAATAGCTCTGATCTAATATTTCGACCACTGAGGGCCTTTTTGAAAAAGGCCCTTAGTGGTTGAAATACATGTATTAGATCAGAGCTATATAAGTATTTATGTATGATATTAATTTCTTTTTTGGAATATTTTCTTCATTGTTAAACCATTTACTCCATGAATTTTCATGAAAGAAATGACGACATCATGAATATTAATTAATTAGATTACTTTTTAAAATGGCATAAAAACATGAAATTTTTGCCAAAGCAGAAATTGTAGAATCAGATCTATATTATATCATAAGCAAATAGAGCAAATCCCCATCAGACAACTCCTAAAGGAGTCCATCTGATCTGGGTCTACTCTGTTAGTAAAGGTATAGGCATATATATGGAGTAAATGATTAATCAGCAGGTGGTCACTTAACCCTTTCGATACCTTTGCAAACAGAGTAGACCCAGACCAGACAGCTCCTATAGGAACCGTTTCATCAGGGTCTGCTCTGTTTGCTTAAGATATAATATAGATATGATTCAACTGTTTCTGCCATGGCCATCATTTTCTGTGTCCATGTGCAATTATAAATAACAACTAATAAAATTAATATTCATGATGTCTTTATTTTTTACATAAATATTCATGCTGTAAAGGGTTTTTATCCAGTCACCAGGGTACTCTAGTGACATAATAAAGGGGGTGCAAATAAACTTAGGTTTATTAGGTTACTTCCGGTAGTAGAAGGTTTATTAGGTTAGTAGATAGGCGGAATGATTCTATAACCATGGAACTATTTTAATTTTCTGTAAATATGCATGAATATGTTGTCGGAATAGATCTAACAGAAAGTTCACCAATATAATTAATCAAAGAAGAAAAAATAAAAAAAATAAATGGCTATAGCTGGATTCGAACCCGCGCCTGATTCTACAAAAGCCAAATTTAATCTCTCTAGAGACGTCGTGCTTACCGATTACGCCACTGAGGCCACATACAAAGTGACGTTGATTTATCAGTTTTGTTAATTTAATTCACCGCTGGCGAAACGCGTTTTTGATAAAAATCAAGTCAGGGAGCAAAGATTTACAGATAAATAGTAAATATTTTCTTTTCACTCTCATAATAATTTGGTTGATAAGCTCTTACAGGGGCGGCGATTGTCATAGACCTAAAAACATGTATAGCCTGTTCAGTTCCATCGATTTATGAGTGACGTTAGCCCTATCTAAAAATAGAAACCAAGACGACGGAACTCGAATTTGACCAGAGAGCCTCCGGGGGAATAAATATCATGTCTGTTTGAATAAACATATCGACTCTCGATTCAAATTATCTTATTTTTCAAATTCAACCACGTTTTCCCGTCTTGTAATGTAAGTATCGAAACTATTTTCATCTGCGGTTGCTCATTATTTACGTCTCTAGAATGGAAATGAAAAGGGAGGTCCGTTGATCGAAAAACCGCATTTTCAATGCAAATTATTTCAATATTCGTATGTTTTATGAGTCTATGAAAAAAGATATAACTAAATTGACTGGATAAATAGAATAATAGGTTAGTGCCGTAGATGGGACGCCTTTATCCGACTCGGAGAGAAAACAGTTGAGGCTCGGCAAGCCTCGCCTCAACGTTTTCTCCCCTCGTCGGATAAAGCGTCCCATCTACGGCACTAACCTATTATTCTCTATATAATGTTTTACTGGAGATTGATAATCCATTACTTAGTAGAGATGAAATTTGATGCCTTAGAGTAGACCAAGGTCCGACAGCTTCTTTAGAAGCTGTCTGATCAGGGTCTGATCTATTAGCGTATGTTATAGCATAGATATTGTTCTACAGTTTCTGCCATGGCCAACAATTCCAGTGTAAATGCGCCATTATAACTTAACCCTTCGGTTGCTTTCCACGTCAATATACCTACCTCTAAATAGTGAAGACCCAGATGAGACAGCTCCTGCAGGAGCTGTCTCATCAGGGTCTGCACTATTTACAAGTTGATTGTGCAACCAATGCACTCCACAGCAGTGATTGCACAGTGAAATACTTGTACACAGTGCAGATATATGTAATTATACAACAGGACATGGGTAAAGAAGGAGAAATGTATTTTAAAATTCAGCAAGAGAAGGGTTAATACTAATATAACAACTAGGACTTGTGATATCACTATTTCTTACATGAATATTCATAAAGGGTTAAGGAGTATTGACAAGAGTTCAGAAAGAAAACATGCATCACAAACTAATGTGTGACTGGCAGACATGATGAAAACAGCATGACCCTTCTAGAACAGATAACAAAACAAGGACTTTTCTTCATAAACTAGCATTTTAGCCCTTTCCTTTGTGAATATTCGTTTAGGAAATAATGATCTCAAGAATATTTATAAGCTGAACTTTTATTATAGCAAATATACTTAGGAATTTAAGTATTGTCAGAAACTGTAAAATCATATCTATATAATTCTATAAGCAAACAGAGCGCACCCTGATCATACAGCTTCTACAGGAGCCATCTGATCTGGGTCTAATCTGTTTGCAAAGAAATAAAAAATGTTTGTATGAAGGAAAGGGTTAACATATTATATTGACAAAACCTACTTACTCTGTTTGTGGCATAACCTACCTAGTGACAGACAAAGGTGCTCGACGCATGCTTGGACTCACACATGGAACGAAACACCCCCCCCCCCCCCAAAAAAAATTTTTTTTTAAAAAAATAAAATAAAAAAATTAAAAAAAAGTGTGATCGAAGTATGTTAAACTAGCCTAAAACTATCTATTTGAACCTTTTACCACTCCGAAAAACAAGAAAACCACGACCCGGAAAAAAAATCCTATCGGGTCTATACATTGTATATGTATTGAAAGGTATCTAACTACGACAGATCAGCGGCTGAAAATACAAGAGTCATATTTTTCAAAGTCTTACAGCAAAGCCAATTCAACACCGATTTTAATCAGTTTGGTCTTGATCCGTTCCAAATTCCATATGCTAAACGGCACAGTCAGTGCTTTCCTTAAATATTGCCCCGTCTTGTCGCTGTAAGACCGCGAATTTGAAAATACGCTAGAGCGAAACGATGTGACTCCCGCCAGGATGCATAGAAGTATATAGGGGGATCTGTTTTCGTTAAACTTTTCAGCAAAAACGCGAATTATGCTGAAACACATTCGAAAAACATTCAACTTACCGCAGTTAAAACGGTGCTGGCTATTTGTAGTCTGCTATGAGACGCCAGTTTTCTTTCTCCTACTTTCGTTTTGAACGGAGGTGGCCAAATTGCTGTGGCCCGGAAGTAGTAGTCAATTTGCATATCGAATAGTTTATGAGCCGGGTCACAGCAAAATGGTCGCATCCGTTCAAAAGGAAAGTTGGAGAAAGAAAACTGGCGCCTCGTAGCTGACTGGAAATAGTAAGCACCGTTTTAATTGCGGCGAGTTTAATGTTTTTAGATAGTGTTTAACCATAATTCGCGTTTTTGTTGAAAAGATTAACGAATACAGATCCCCCTATATACGTCTATGCATCCTGGCGGGAGTCACATCGTTTCGCTCTAGCGTTTTTCAAATTCGCGGTCTTGCAGCGACAAGACGGAGCAATATTTAAGGAAGCACTAATTGTGCCGCTTAGCATATGGAATTTGGAACGGATCAAGACCAAACTGATTGAAATCGGTGTTAAATTGGCTTTGCTGTAAGACTTTGAAAAATATGACTCTTGTATTTTCAGCCGCTGATCTGTCGTAGTTAGATACCTTTCAATACATATATAGACCCGATAGGAAATTTTTTCCGGGTCGTGTTTTTCTCGTTTTCCGGAGTGGTTTAAGGCCAGTTGAGCATACTTCGATCACAATTTTTTTTATTTTTTCCTTTTTGTGGGGGGGGGGTTCCATGGATGAGTCCAAGCATGCGTCGGGCACCTTTGGTGACAGATATATAAATAGTTTCATGATAATTGATACATTACTTACTTTTGTTGTTTAGGTTCCCCTATCAAAACATCCCCCACAGGAATTTCATATCTTTTTTTGATTGGGTCCATTTCATTTATCCTCACTCTGGCAGAGTTATCCTTTAACGCAGAGACTTGAAGGAGTAGTCGTACACCATTGTCTTTATTATAAAGTTGTATCTCCATTCCAGTTGACTCCATTCTCACTGAATCCATAAGTGCAACATATGGACTGGCTCCTGGCTGGACAGCCCTGTGACGTCTACAATGAAAAGTAGTGTAACCAAAAATTTATTTGCTTGAATGACAGAGCTATAGGTGAAAGGAGTGTTTGCCAGTAACCCTTTACTCCATCAATATGTCTTTTTACTCCTTTGAGTAGACCTAAATCAGAAGGCTTTCAGTCGGAGCTGTATGGTCAGTGTCTACTCTGTTTGCTTATGAAATAATATGGAGATGATTCTACAGTTTCTATTATGGCCAAAACTTCCTGTGTCCATGTACCTTTGAAAAAATAATCTGTTCATGATGCAATTATTTCTTCATGAATAGGGTCAACACTTAGTAATTATCATCTGCAGCATTGTTGTGTGCTGCAATTCAACAAGATAATGTTTTTTATTTCTTTTAAAAAAATCAACAAGAGTGTCAAACATCTCACCTGGAGCCAAACTATTTGTATAAGTAATCAGTTACTTGCTGCTAATATACAAAAACAATAGGAAATATGTGGGTTTTTTCTTCTATTTTTCTTAAACAAACCCTCTCTTGTTTGTACTCATTAGAATCTCAAATGAGATGCCAGACATTTAGACAGATCATTACTCCTCTGATCTACTGTTCAGGAACGGTGTATATAATATTGACAGTAATCTTTAGCATACTGTGAACTAGTGAAGAGTTCTGCAAATACTTCTGATCAAGATGAGACCCAGAGCCCCTTTGTGTTCAGGCCTGAGGTTATAAACCTTTTGCTTGAGTCTGAGGTCATTCTCAAGCATCGGATTGGTCAGATTCTGAGCTTGCTCAGAATCTGACCAATCAGATACTTGAGAATGAGCTCAGACTCAGACTAAGAAGTTTTATAACCTAGGACCCAGGAACTGAACTGTTTGACACTCTGATTGCATTTTCAATCTTTGTATTTCAAAAATGAAGTGAATGAAAATTTGTGGAAATACAATTTATTTGCCTTTGCAAACAGAGTAGATCCAGATCAGACAGCTCCCGTAGTACTGTGTTACAGCAGAACCCCTCTATAGTGACCACTAAATAAATAACTTATGTGCTCTTTAAATGCAGGTATTTGCTTAATGCAGGGTGAAAGTAATGCAATAATCTCCTATCAGGGACTTTGACCATGCTCTATGATCCAGAATAAGACTTACATTTGATGGTTGCTTTATATGGGTTTACTGCATATACAGCTGAGCAGGACTACATAATACATATATAAACTTGCAGAGAAACATTTTAACGCTTTAACCCTTCCCTTCATATAAATGCATTTTCACGCATTTGCAAACAGAGTAGACCCAGACCAGACGGCTCCTATAGGACCTATCAATTAATTTTTCAATTAGTTCATGAAATTTTGGCTGTTTGTCATCAATATAGACCCTGATCAGATGATGAGCTTTGGACTTACTTCATTTCTTTACATTTTATAACTTTCTTCAGTAATGAAGATAGTAAAATACACAAGTTAGTATATCATCTTATTTAGTAAATTCCACACCAAGACCCTAGTTCCAAGCAAACAATCATATTGTATGTGAAATATACAATAGAACAAAGCAAACATGTTCCTATTGTAAACATCTACATACCTGTACCTGGAGAGTAATAACACTTACTTGCAGAATCCACTTTGATCACATGTTTTAAAGTTGTCACGACTAACGCCAGATATTGTGACAAACAAACACGACAGAGTCAAACCCAGCTTCAGAAACATCTCAAAAGTAAGTCTGAAAAGCAATATAGAGTAATATAAAGTTAACAAAAAATACCTAGTAACACATGTCAAATAAGCCAAAAAGGGAAAATGGGCATGGCAAAGGCAGCTCCATACAGCTTGAAGACAGGCAAGGAAAATTGTGAAATGCATTTACACTTCATAGAGACTATGAAATACAAACATTCATTCAATTCTGCTGAAAACTGGGGTGTTAGCCATGTAGAGATTGTGGTGAAACAGTTGATAGGCTTTACTGTGTGGCTTTGCTTTGAATCCTGATAGTCACAAATATGTTCACACTCTCACTTTCGTTTTAGGCCGCCAATATGGCAACGGTACATGTACCCGGTTGAAACAAATTTACGAATTTCCGAAAAAGGCTTTGAACGAATTTTTTTTTTACTTTTTACTTTTTTGAAATAATTCTAAAAACTGTGAAACACCCAGAATGCTTAGACTCAATTCTGGAAGGATTTTAAACCCGTTAGTGAGAATTGTGTTACTCGCAAGAGTCTAAAGGACATATATAAATTTCGTTCAAAAGCTAAATTCGTATATCGGTAATGTAAACAAACTAATGGTTTTGTCAATTCAATTTTGCTTTGGATTTTTGTGGCTATCAGGTAAGCTTTTATAACTTAGTTTATGCATCCACATATGAGAAAACATGCATACAGTTACTGTGTGACCGTATATTGAGTATAGGTAAATATTACAGATTTATTCAATGATTCTTTCCGACAAGCGTTGAGCGGATTCTGCTATGGGAAACAGGGCATTTTGTATAAAACTTCGTATTTCGCAGGAATGATAAAAAAAATTAAAAAATAATAAAAAATAGAAAAAAAAAACAGATATAAAAGAATAAAAATGTGATGAAGAACGATAATTATGATATATTTCGAAATACAGAAGTTTTATATTGTAGAACTAGTAAGACATCTAGGCAACACTATTTTTCCACCAATTCGTTGCTCATAATCATTTGTATTACCACCTCGAAATAGAGTTTCGGCCATAGATAAGATCAGTAGGGATAGTTTTTACAGCTCTATCTATAAAGTATTTAATAGCTACATTCTCTGATTTCTCTTCCAGCAGGATGTGGTGAAGATTCAGTATAGTAGCTCAGTGTTTTTTATCCTCATTTTACTCACGATTTTAACCTCTATTTCGACTGTTTTAACGCCATGGTATTTTAGACTTGCTAGCACTCCCTAAGTGCCCCACCCTTACAATAGCACTCAGAAAAAGATATTTGCAGCATTTAGATTCGGATAGATAGATAACTTCTATGAACCTGCGTCACTGAATTCTAGCACAAAGAATTTTTGACTCGTGATATGAACCATTCGATTTTTAGACAATGGTTTCAAATAAGAAGCAAAATTTATGCTCTTGGCTTACTAATAAAACTCTTACTGAATAAATGCTATCAAAATAACCTGTCATTGAATAAATACGGAAGAAAAACTAAAAACAATTGTACCGGTCATGCAACTCTCGATAGGACGTCGCCATCTTGGAAATGAACTTACGTGTACAGCCGCAGATGCGAATCCAATACGAACTATTTTGTCTTACATTTTAATATTTAATTGGTTGCTTCCGTTCATTGTCATTCTTTTTATTCATCCGAGTTGTGTGAAGTAAAAATAATAGAACAAACTGTCAATTGAAAGAATAGCAAGTTTACGACACCTGTGTTATTTCGGCCCCTATACGCCTCGACCCTAAGCCGATTTCTCGTGGTCTTGAGACCACTTCGGTCCCCAGAAAATCATAATTATAACATTATCAATACCATTTGTCATCCTGGGTCTACTTTTTCTTTAGAAATTGTAGTTATACCAGAAGCAAGATCGTCATAAGCAGCAGAAACATGGGTCTACTTTTTTGAAATTGTAGCTGACATATACATCATCATCAGCAGCAGCAGCAGCAACAGCTGTAGTAGCAGCAGTAATTAGCGCAGTAGTAGTAACTAGTAGTAGCATAGTGGTAGTTGTAGTAATCATAGTGGTAGCTGTAGTAGTGGTAGTTGTGGTAGTGATAGTAGCTGATCTGGGTTTACTCAGACATATACATGCATGTATGAATATGACTCTGATCTACTCTGAGTCTGTTTGAAATGGCATTAAAAGGGGGTATCTATGGAGATAAGGGTTACAGCGCCCAAAGATTTATTGAGGTTTGAATACCAAAAAAACTCTCAGCAACAGGATTAAGACTCAATACTATTTCCAGGCTCAATGTTAAATTGTTTGGTTCAGAAATAAGAGCGGTTTGGAAAATAATCATAATGAGTTTTTAGTCATAGAATGAGTTTCTAGAACAGAAAGATGTTATAGTGCTATCATTTGACAGTCTACACTGTAATCTGCGTGGGAAGTAGATGCAATCACTACAGTTTAACCATTTCCCTGACGCACACAGTGTATACCCGGTGGCCAGATCAGATGGCTCCTATAGAACTGAAGCCATCTAATCAGGATATGCTCTGTTTGCGTATGGTAGGCTATCTAATCCAAACTGTTATAAATGTGTTTATAAATATGCCATTATGAAATTTTATCTAATGAATTAAATATCAATAATGTCGTTATTTCTTACATGGGTATTCATCTGGGAACTGGTTTTAAGTCTTTACCTGATAGATACGCATGTTGACGCCTTTGTTTCTGTAGGAGCCGTCTGCTCAGTGTCTGTTCTCTTTGCTTGTTGAATTATATACAGTAAAACCTCGATTATTCGAATTTTCGTTATAAACGAATTTAGACCCTTTTAGGCAGGTGGCTGCTTAATGCATGATGAAAGTCATGCAGAAAGCTCCTAGAGGAGCTTTCTGCATGACTTTCACCATGCATTAAGCTGCCACCTGTCTTAAAGATCGATAATAATACGTATTTTAGTGTTCGGATAATCGAGGTTTTACTGTATGTCTGATTCTAGTTTATGCCATGGCCTGAATTTAATATAATGCTTTCATGTTCCATTATATTATAAAGATGAATATTCATGAGGTAAATGGTAAATATCTATGACTAAAACGACTCTCGTCCTAATGACGAGAGGGGTTTGATTCTACAAAGTACAAGGGAAATATTTTAGGATGTTTCTTTCATTTATGCCAATTCCCGAAATAAATTACGCTGTATACTTACGTTGCACTACTTAACCGTATATTACGGCTTGCATAAATGCAAAAAAATGAAACGGCTTGTTTCCAAAACGTATTTTTATATACTGCACACGTGTATAACATTCCATGCATACTGCACACGTGTATAACAGTCCATGCATACTGCACACGTGTATAACAGCCCATGCAAATAACGTAAGCAGAAGTCAAGCATGTAACAAACGATAGTGTTTAGTTATGTAGGAGCCGTTTGATCAATGGCTGCTCTGTTTGCTAAAGGACTTTTATAGAACTCAACGCACAGTTTCTGTCATGGCCAAAACTTGATACCCTTGTTAAGTGACATTACGAAAACAATCAGTGACCCCTTCAGTACCACAGGGGTCTGGACTGCTTCATTGGGGTCCATATGTACTATATATTATATAGTACATATAGACCCCCATGAAGCGGTCCAGACCCCTGTGTTCAGTACCTCGAAGACGGGTGTGCAATGCCATTTATGCAAATAGTTTGGACCCAGGTGAGACGCCGAGTATCTATGTGTCCAACTGACGACTATGCTGTCACGGAAAGTGTTAATGAATATTTATTAAGTGATATACATGTATTATCGTTATATAAATATTAATGAGGGAAAGTTTGTGTCTTACCATTTCTTCATTAGACACATTTCGAATGCTGGGACTCATTTTTTGTGTCTAACCATTTCTTCATTAGATATATTCGACTGTTGACACTCATCATTTGCTTCAAAATGGAGTTGTTGCCGATCGTATATTTACTAAGCATATCATCTGTATCCAAACCGTTTGTAAATGTTATTAAGGATTCTCCCAGCGGCAAGTGAGCTAGCTACATAATATACTTACAGTAAAATCTCGATTATTCGAATTTTCTGTATAGAAGAATTTAGACACTTTTAGGCAGGTGACTGCTTAATGCATGGCGAAAGTCATGCAGAAAGCTCCCAGAGGAGCTTTCTGCATGACTTTCACCATGCATTAAGCTGTCACATCTCTTAAAGATCGATAGTATTTTAGTGTTCGAATAATCGAGATTTTACTGTATATCAACTTGAACACTCTTGGTTAAAACCTGTTTTAAAAACAAAATAAAACATTCCCCTTGTCCAGAATTATTTACATCTACGATATTTTCAACCTGAGTGTGACCTCACATTAACAACGTACGTATTATATGTATAACAGTTTGGCTAGGAACCCGAGCGACTTATGGGGACTCCCTCTGTTAGTATTGCTGCCCCACACCCCCTCACTGTGCACGAATTCCACCATCTACCTCACACATATTGGCACACTTGTAAACAGAGTAGATCCAGATCAGATGCCCCCACAGGAGCCATCTGGTAAGGGTCTGCACTGTTTGCTTAAAAACTGATATAGATCTACTACTGCAGTTTCTGCAACAGTAAATAGTTCATTGTTCGTAACCCTAACTGATATGCACGATGTCATTATTGCTTACATGAATATTCACGGAGTAAAGGATTAACATGCTTTTGATTTCATTGTACATGTAATTCATTGGCATTCACGACATGCTCTTCGTTAATAATGGCAGATATGTGTCATAAATATCTAGCAAGAGAAAGGTCAAATCAAATGAGTACCATGACTCTAAATTGTTTGTGTTAGTGCTGTCATTAACTAGATGATTAAAGACCATGAGTTAACAATTATCGTAACCCTTTACACCACGAATATTCATGTTAGAAAGAATGACATCATTAATATTAATTAGATTAATTTTCATATTGTTTCGTTTTAACACATGAGGACAGGAATGTTTGGCCATAAAAAAAACTGTAGGATCGTATCTATATCTACATGTATATTAATTTATAAGCAGACCCTGATCAGACAGCTTCTACATGCACCGTCTGGTCTGAGTCTTCTCTGTTTGCAAAGGCATAGAAATACGTATTTATGGCGTAAAGGGTTAATAAGTAAGTTGTCGTATATCAAACCATTCAGAACATGCTCTGATGTTATAAGCCTTCTGGTTCTGAGTCTGGGTTCATTCCTAAATGTCTGGGCCCAATGTTATAAAACTTCCGAGTCCGAGGTTGAGATCATTATCAAATGTTTGATTGGTCAGATGTTTGAGAATGATCTCAGACTCCAGAAAAAAGGTTTTATAACCACGGAGCCTGAATAGACAGAGTTTAAGCAAGCTCACAATCTGACCAGTCAGATGATTGAGGATGAATTGAGACTCCGGTAAATGTTATACATCATCGGGACCCGATCTTGATCTTCGCCCTCGTATTCATCACCTTATTGTATGCATTTTACCCCTGAATGTTTATTGGATTCAATAAAACACATGCAGCTAAATCTAGTTAACCCGAATTCTTTGTAAAGAATAATTGAGAACCCTTTAGACAGGTGACTGTATAATACAGGGTTAAATACTCTCACCCTGCACTGAACTGCAGACTATCTTAAAGACCAGTACTAATACTTGCTTGAGAGTTCGAGTTTTGACTGTACTTTGGATAACTTTTACAAAATTTGTATGCCAATTCACAGCTTAGAAAAGAATTTGTTGAGCAACATTTGCATACACAGGCCATGGGGCTCATTCGGTAAACATCTGACCTGTATCTACACTGTTTGCCAATATAATCTTATTATACCCTTGACGTGAATGGGAGCATTAAACAATATGCATATTGTATTGACCGGTTGTGTGCTTGCCATATTTTACTACAAATAAATTGCTTCTGATTAAAATGTGCAAATCACCATCATTCATTCAAGACGATCACGTTTAATTTATTATGAATGCATGAACGTTCAACATACACAATATAGAACCTGATAGACTCGCATTGATTGGCGTTGGCAAACAGCTGGAAACCAGGTCCCGAGGGTGTAAAACGTGTTGCTTGAGCCTGAGATCATTCTCAGGCATCTGATTGGCCAGGGGCTCAGAATCTGACTAAGTAGATACTTGAGAATGATCTCAGATTCAGACTCAGAAGTTTTATAGCCATGCACTAGGAAGATGAGAGGATAATACTTATATTGATTGGACAGTGTTTGAACAAGTAAATACCCTATGAGAGTTTTCTACATAACGTTTGTCCTGCGTTTTGCTTTAAACATCAATAATTATACTTCTTTTGAGTGGTCGTATTATCGAGATTTTCCTGTTTTTGTGTAACCCTAGAGGAACACTGACCCTCACTCGGCATCTCATCTGATCAACGCTGTGTGCAAATGAAAGTTATTTCAGCGCTTAGCAGGGAAAGGGTTATTAGCAGCTAGTGAAACAATGTAATATATACTTCTTTAACCTTTCCCTATTCTATGTTTATTCCAAATTTCTATACCTACTGAACAGTCATTCATTGACAAAATAGTTCTATAATGAAATATGGAAGGCGGAACATTGCCGCTATTTTAGAAAGCAAAGAAACAGATCTTTCAAATTCCATTAGCAAACAGAGCAGACCCTGATCAGACGGCTCTTATAGGAGCCGTCTGATCTGGGTCTACTCTGTTTGCAAACACGTTTATATGAGGGAAAAGGTTAAAGCTGTTTCAATCATTTCCTTCATATTTATATAAACGCCTTTTTACGTGTTTTCAAACAGAGTAGACCCAGATCATACGGCTCCTATAGGAGCCGTCTGATCAGGGTCTGCTCTGTTTGCATATGCATTTATCTCATCTGACTCTTAAGTTTCTACAAACACCAAAAAGCCTGAATTCATAATTTATGCCATGATACAAATTCAGCTAATAAATATTCACGAGGTCATTATTTTTCACATGAATATGCAACAAGGAAAGGTTTAAATTGGATTTCTTTTTGAATTAAACATGTGTTCATATGTGCGACTTTTTCATGTGATATTTTGAATATCAACCGTTTCATTTCCGTTATTAAAATGCAATGTTGTATATTAAATTGAAAGTTTTATATGCAAAGCAATTGTCTGCAAAACACGTAGTCTTCTACAAAATTCAACATTTGCAATTATCAACGTGCCAAACAGTTTGTATCCTGATTAGACGCGAACTTATTCGGTGTCTCATCTGGATCCAAACTGATTGTATAGATAAATCACAAATTCCAATTCGTCACTAAAGAGTTACTTTTATCTTATAAATATTTACAGTAAAACCTTGATATCTCGAACATCAAAGGATCATGCACACGTACTTCGAGATAACAAAAGTTCGAGCCGTCCAAATTCTAATCTGGTCAATTTCTCAAGTTCACAGCTTAGTGCAGGTCTAAAGGACTGCTGGAAGCTCGTTTAGGATCCTTCAATCTTACTATCGACCTGCATTAAGCTGTCACATGTGATTCTAGATAATTATGGGACCGAACTTTTAACTCGAGTTATATCAAAGTTCGAGTTATTCGAATTCGAGATATCGAGGTTTAGCTGTCTATAGGATGCTATGCCATCATAATCAATATTAATTAGATCAAATTCATAATGGTACAGTGAACAAGTGAATACAATGTCATGCACGTGACCATTGCATAAACTGTAGAATCAGATTTATATTACTTCATAAGAAATAAAAGCAGATCCTGATCAGACTGTTCCTATGGGATACGTCTGATGTAGGTCTGCTCTGTTTGCAAAGGCGGAAAAAGCGCATGTCTGGAGAAAAGGTTTAAGATAACAGCAGTTTAATGACATCGATGTAGGTAACAACGTAAAGAGAATGACAAACAAGTCCAGGATTAAGTTTTGCAAGGTATATTTAACAATTTACTCCATAAATACGCCTTTCTACGCCTTTGCAAATAGAGTAGACCCAGATCCTATTGGAGCCGTCTGACAAGGGTCTACTCTGTTTGCTTAAGACATAATATAGACATGAGTCTACAGTTTACTATGGCCACATATTTCGGTGTCTATGTGCCATATAAAAATTAATCTAGTATAATTATGTAAGTATTCATGATTTTCTCACATGAATATTCAGGGAACAACGGGTTAAGCGCTGTGTTGTTTGAAAGATACGTGACATAGTAGATGACACAGTCGTTTATTAGTAATTTATACATGTAGTATATCGTTATGTATACAATTACAATCAAAGCATCATGTCAAATCGAGTCACGTGGCAAGTAATGTAAGTAAATGCACCAACTAGTTACAATGAGCTATCACATTATACAAATACATTACGTTCCATTCTGTGCAACAAGATATTTTAATATGAATCACAGCTCATTAGTGGATATTTACAACACATTTGTGTAAGTAAGATTGAGAAAAAAACACATCATACAATAAAAAAAACTGAATTTGGAGCGATTGATAAAATACTATAAGTAAAACCTCTCTTAACCGGCAGTTAAATTTAGTATGAATATCGGTCTTGGAGACAGGTGGCTGCTTAATGCAGGGTGAAAGTCATACAGAAAGCTCCTAGAGGAGCTTTCTGTATGACTTTCACCCTGCATTAAGCAGCCACCTGCCTAAAAGTATCTAAATTATTATCTACTATAATTCCGGTTAAGAGAGGTTATACTGTATAAGTACAATTGACATCGGACACCGGGTCCCGAGGTTATAAAACTTTTTGCTTGAGTCTGAGCAAGCTCAGAATCTGACCAACCAGATGCTTGAGAATGATCTCAGACTCAGAAGTTTTATAACCTTGGACCCTGGGTCCAAGGTTATACAACTTCTGAGTCTGAAATCATTCTCAAGTGCATGTATCTGGTTGGTCAGATTCTGAGCTTGCTTATAATCTGACCAATCAGATGCTTGAGAATGATTTTAGTTGAGTCTGAGTACGTTCTCAAGCTTTTGATTGGTCAGATTTGAGCCTCTGGCTCAAATCTGACCAATCAAAAGCTTGAGAACTCAAATCTGACCAATCAAAAGCTTGAGAACGAAACTCAGACTCAACTAAAAGCTTTATAAGCATGGACCCTAGTCTCTGCATCTCCATTTGCACTGATGGTTTTGTTTTTTGTGCAAAATCAATAGATTTGAGAACTAATGTCTTTGCATTGCAAGTAATAAGCGAAGCGTGTACTATAAGTATAATTTCAGTTACTACAATCTGATAACTCGACTAATATTTGCATATTCGGTCTTACCCTATAATATGGTTTAATGCACTTTATTCTCAGACCTCCAAATGCTCTGCATTAACCATAGAGTGACACTCGTCCTCTAGATCATGTTCATTGCATAACTGTCACATTTGTTTCATTTCTCTTTATTCAATCTCTACCGTTCCTTCCAATCTAAATGTGTAAACTGTATGCCGTAGACCCTGACTCAAATATGTTGGCACCGTAACATAAAGATAATATCCGATACAAACATTCTGCTTAACGTGAATATAAAATGTACAGGTATTTAGAAAACTGTTATTGATTATATCGGACCGCCATTTCAGGCAAATAATCAACACATTGCTTAAATTTCCGAATAAACAATTTTGAACCAGTACTCACGGGGTTCGCCCCAATGTTTTAAAGTTTTTTCATACATATTTGACTGTTTACTCCATTTCAACATCATTTATACGCATACTGGTATATATGTTTTTCAAAATGCCATTCTCGGTAATTATTTAATAGTTTAAATCAATATTTAACAATTTGCACATACATGTATCTACTAACGTAAACAGGATATCGACCTAATATCACCATAAAATGCATCATTGCAGGAGTTCTGTCGCACACCTAATATCATTTTACAAAATTTTAGATGTATTCTCTCAAAATCTTCCAATTTTGAAAAAAACTAGACTGGCAAAGCATAGTTAATAACCAGGCCTTCAAATAATAAAAAAAACTGCATTGAAACATGAACTTTAATTTCCAATTTGTTTCTATTTGCAATCAAACGTTGCCGCACCAATTCGAAACTGATTATTGATAGCTATCGCACCGGTATGATTAATAATATGTATAGTAAAAACCTCGATAGTTCCAAGAAGTTTTAATAATGAAGAATTATTCGGCAGATGTGTGCTTAATGGAGGGTGATAGTCATACAGAAATCTCATAGACGAGCTTTCTGCATGGCTTTCGCTAGATGCATTAAGTTGCCACCGGTCTTAAAAACATATAGAAACCGTCTGACCAGGGTCTGCTCTGTTTGCGTATGAAATAATATACTAGTAGATATGATTCCATAGTTTCTGCCATGGCCAAAAATCGCTATAATTATAATTATATAATTATATGTTCATGTGTGATTATAAAACTAATCAATATTCATGATGTCATTATTTCTTACATAGATATTCATGGAACAAAGTAACTAAAGGATGTGGTTAGCCAGTCGTGTAGCAACAGAAATGGATTTGTTTTCGAAATGTTGGTGATATATATACAACGTACTCTGTTTCATGGGCATGTTACACAAAAAGTCTAAAGCGAAAACTTTATGAATAAAAGTGTCTTTAAAAGCAGGCGATTGTTGAATGAAGGACGAAAGCTATACAGAAATGTCTTACAGGTGCATGGCTTTAATCCTGCATTCTAGCTACCATCTGCCTTTAATCCTTCTCTTGCTGAATTTTAAAATACATTTCTCCTTCTTTACCCATGTCCTGTTGTATAATTACATATATCTTCACCGTATACAAGTATATCGCTGTGAAATCACTGCTGTGGAGTGCACTGGTTGCACAATCAACTTATAAATAGTGCAGACCCTGACGAGACAGCTCCTGCAGGATCTGTCTCACCTGGGTTTTCACTATTTACAGGTAGGTATATTGACGTGAATAGCAAGCGAAGGGTTAAGACTCAGAGTTATACCTCTTTTGGTGACTCTGAGTGTCTGTAATTTACTATTATTTCTTCCAAACAACAAATAAAAATTGGTTTGCATGCATTAATATAAAGCGAACAAAGTCGCAGACGATAAAAAAATCCCCGTACATGATGGCAAAAGGAATAAGGCTGCACGTGAATTTACAAGTAATGATTTAGCCATAGGGTATCTTAAACAGGATTTGATGCAAGTTCTTAACCCCTTCCTCCATTTATATTTATGTAAGATCTAATGACATCATGGACATTAATAGAATTAATTTGTTATAATAGCACATGGACACGGGATTGTTCGGCCAAGGCAAAAACTGTAGAATCATAATTATCTATATTATATCATAAGCAAACAGAGCAGACCCTTCTTCTTTATGAGAGAAATCGGCAAAACTATTAATCATCTTGTTAGTGAGCTTCAATACAGCATGTCTTAAACAACCATCTAAAACGTTTAAAATATTACTTTTAGACATATGGTAGCTTAATCAAGCCAAAGTAATACAGACAGTTCCAAAACGATGAACTTCCCGTCTTATGTTAGCCATGCATTACACAAACATGTTTCTATTAATTCATTAAACATTTATTTATAACCATTAAATAGTTACATCATATACATGTATATTAATTTATTTTTTCTTATTTTTCAAGAAAGGCAAATGTATGGCCATAGCAGCAACTGTTGAATCATATTTATAGTACAGTTGAACTTCGATATCTCGACTAAATAACTCGAACTTCGGATAACTCGAACAAAACGTTCAGTACTACCAAAACTTACATTTAACAGAATTGATAACTAAACTTTATCGCTACAGATATCTAGAAACAAATGTGACACCTTAATACAGGTCTTAAGTAATGCTGAAAGCTCCTACAAGAGCTTTCAGCATTACTTTAGATCTGTATTAAGCTGTGGCCTTAAGAAATTGTTCATTTTAGAAATCGGATAACTCAAACTTTTTTTTTCGACTAATATGTATGGTCCCTTGAAGTTCGAGTTATCGAAGTTCAACTGTATATGTATTTTATACCCCCATCAGATAATGTACCTCCTTCAGGTATCTGTCTGATCTCGGTCTACTCTGTTTACAAAGGTGTTAAACAATTCCCCCATATGCTATTTTAGATCCAACTTGATTAAATAAATTTACTGAAAAGGAACATTTACTATCAAAAGAAAACAAAAGAATCGTGTAGTTTTGAAACATTTATTTCATCTATCACAATGGTTTCAAACAGTGTTTTACAGAATATAGAGGCATCCAAAGGCGCTAATATGAGGGAATGGGTTAACCGTTCCCTAATATTGACGCCTTTTGACATCTCTGTAAAAGTCACTTTTTAACACCAGTGACATAAAGCATTTGCTACATAGGAGCAAATGCTCTACTACTCGCAATGGTTTCAAAACTACACAATTCTATTTGTTTCTCTCTTTTTTTCTAGTAAATCATAAATGCTCATTTTCGGTATATGTAGTCAAAGAGCTCGCGTCTAAAAATAGCCTACGAAGGAATGGGTTAAAAGATGTATATATATATATATATATGAACAAAAGGGTTAATCAGTTCACTGCAATATAATGGTCAGTGTATAACGATATGAGTTTCAGGATCCACCTCTTCACAAAATGGACATACAGATGTTCTAAGCAACCACGACGACGATAAATGTGATTAGTAAAACAATATTCCAAATTACAGATAGCCACAAACTCGCCCTATTTATGTATTCAGATGCAATTACTAATATGCTCCTTCTGTCGGTCTCAGACTTGCTACGCCCTATCATACTCAATCCGTGCGATCTTGGCCTAGCTGTTCCCGCTTCCTGTTTCGGCTCGTGTGAGCTATGCTCCGGTGACGCTGTTGTGGACTCATTGTTGAAGCTCTTCAGTACTTGGCTCGGTACAACACTTCTACAAAGAAAAGAAAGTACCTTAGACGACGAAGGTTGTTCCTTTGTGGCGGCTCGTTCGTTTAGATATATTACTAGTACAGACACGCCAATGGTCAACACACTTCCTATAATCTGAAGGAAGAGATAAATCACTAAAATAGACACACCAATGGAGGTTTTCGGCATGGAATCTTTAATCTGTGTTAAGAATACGGTCAGGCTTAGGCATATTGAGATAGCTAATGTCACTCTTTGTCCGCTTGCAGCTGGAAGAAGAAAGACAAGCAAGTTGAGTAGACACGCAATCACTACCGGTCCTATGATATTCAAGGCGTAGTAACGCCATCGACGGTGCACAGTGAACCGGTAACCGATTCTTTGAAAGTCAGACCCATCGAACTCGTATACCCATTCTATGACTGAAAAGGACTGCATTTCCCACTCTCCGTTAGTCTGATATCTTCTCAAAGGCGCGTGTTCCTTGTTCAACTTGAATGCCACTTGTTTTGAGTTGTACGACCACGATCCAAATATTATTGTGACATTTTGTGTGTCAAAGGGATACTTGGATATTTCAAGTTTTGTTCCAAGGCTTGCGTAAACAGAAGGCCACAATATCACTGTACCTTCAAAATCTACCACGACCTTTCCTATATCAGTAGTTTTAATGAAATCAAATGATCCTGTTTCACTTTCAACAGTCAGATCGGGTAGCCATATTTTGTTGGATTGCACATTAAATTGTGTGATGTTCCTATACTTGACAGGATCCCATACCAAGTTATCGTCCTTCCATTGCAATTCAAGTTCTAGCCGAGTCATTTGTCTCTGTGCTTTCATATCTATCTTCTCGAGAGACTTCAGACTGATTTTCACATAAACTGTTACTGGTGTGGAGATGTTTTTAACGGGGCGTGCGTTTATGGGATAATGCCCGAACAATTTGTTGTATAAATATTCCGCACTGTCTGGTGCTAAAGTATTTTGTCCACTCGCTTGACTTATTTTTGTCAGACAAGCCATGTTCTCTTGGTTTACTTCATCGTTGGATGTAACATTGTCGTGTCCTTCAGCTGTCCCAAATATCAAAAGAATGGATGCAAAACAAACTATTTTCTTGCACATCTTAACGATTTTTATCGAAGCGTCTATTCCATGTCTCTCTTTCAGAGCTGTCACGAACGTATGTCGATAATATAACACGTCATACAATCCGTACAGGCCGTCAAGCCGCCGATTTGTTTGTTCAAACACTTATCAAATAGTACAGCATCGTTTCAACGAGGTAAGCGCACAGTTACTCACATTCCAAAGTGCATGTGAATGTTCGCTGTTTTATTCGAAACATAATTCTAGCGAACGTAAACCATCCTATGAGAGGCAAATTTAATCCGATAAAATGAAATAGATGAAGCAGAAATGGTCTTGATTCGTCATAGCTCCATTCAAAGTCCATTTGAGAGAAGCGTGTATGAATTCCATGGAGAATAATTTGTGTTGGCAAACAGCTCTGACATTTACACGTCTAATATTTGGCTGACATGGGCTAATTAATTGTCACCCTTTACATAGTTTGGATCTTCGTAACTAAACGTCTTCTTAAATGCTATGATGATGGTTTTAGAAAATTTAGAATATTTAAAAAATGGAAATTTACGCAGACGACAAATTTTGCAGGCTGCAATTCACGGCTGCTAAACTAGTATATTTACATGTTACTTGGTGAGACAATAGCGCTAAATGTATAACTTCAAACGTTTTCCGATTAATTAACGGTTTGTGTGGCTATTGTATGTGTATTCAACACGTTTGATCCTAACCAGGTACCGTGTTGCATGACATGTGGTCTGGATCAAAGCTGTCGTCAATCCACAGTGGGTATTGTGACAAGCATGTTAAAGGTAAACAGTTACCAGGCCAGGACCAGTGTTTGCTTCACACTTAACGTTTAGCAAGCAGAACACAAACTTTTCAAAACACACGGTACAGTAAAACCTGTCTTAACCCTTCGCTTGCTGAATTTTAAAATACATTTCTCCTTCTTTACCCATGCCCTGTTGTATAAATACATATATCTTTACTGTGCACAAGTATTGCGCCGTGCAATCACTGCTGTGGAGTGTATTGGTTGCACAATCAACTTGTAAATAGTGCAGACCCTGATGAGACGGCTCCTGCAGGAGCTGTCTCATCTGGGTCTTCACTATTTACAGGTAGGTATATTGACGCGATTAGCAAGCGAAGGGTTAAGTGATCATAAAAAAGAGGTACAATTATAATATGGGTCTGTAAGGCAGATGGTAGCTTAATGCATTTCGGAAATAATGCAGAAAACTCCCAAAGGAGCATGCTGCATTACTTTTGCCTTGCATTAACAAACGCCTGATTTTTATGACTTTTTTGTTCAATAAATGAATGGCCGTTTAGGAGAGATTCTATTGTAGATTTCTGTACAAAGTCAGTGTGTTAAACAGTTTGGATCCTGATGAGAATTCCAGATGCGTCTCATTTGTATTGAAATTGTTTGCAAGGTAAACACTGACCCGTCCAAAGCATCAAAATTAACCTTTCCTTCATATAAACGTGTTTTCACGCATTTGCAAACAGAGTAGACCCAGATCAGATGACTCCTATAGGAGCCGCCTGGTCAGAATTTGCTCTGTTTGCAAATGGAATATGATAGATCTGTTTTTAAATTTCTAAAATGCCTACAATGCTCCACATTCTATATTTCATTATAGATTTATTTTGTCCATGAATATTCAGTAGGTATTGCAATTTCAGATAAACATAGAACAGGGAAAGGGTTAAAAGTTATCCAATTCGTTCAAGAAAGTTAAGACCGAGTGTTAACCCTTTACCTGTTCTGTATTTAGGCCAACTTTCAGTACCTACTGAATATTCATTAACAAAATAGTTATCAATACATATGGAAGGTGGCACATTGTAGACATTTTAGCAAGCAAAGAAACAGATCTATCAAGTTCTATTAGCAAATAGAGTAGACCCTGATCAGACGGCTCCTCTAGGAGCCGTCTGATCTGGGTCTACTCTGTTTGCAAATGCATGAAAACACGTTAATATGAGGGAAAGGGTTAAACAGCCTGGACCCTGAGCTACTCGGAGTCTCATCTTGATCCAAACTTTGGCAACTTTTAATCACGCCGAGTATGTGACTGGTTAAATGTGTTCATAGTTTTGATTCACTCTACATTAAAGAACATTTAAACATACAGTTTCTCTCTGATCAGATCTGGATCTGTTTGCTATATAATGTAAGCACTTTGGTAACTATTACAACAGAACCTCTCTACAACGACGACTAAAAATAATTATCATAGTGTCCTTTACAAGCAGGTGGTTGCTTAATGCTGGACGTAAGTAATGCAAAAGTTCCCAAAGGAGCTTTTTGCATAACGTTCGTCCTGCCTTAATCTTCCATCTGTCTTAACAACCCAATAATAGACATATTTAATGATCGTTTTAGAGAGGTTTTACTGTGTAGTAGAACCTGTCTTCAGCGCCCACCAAAAGTGTCTACTTATTAGTTTGTAAGGTAAATGATAGTTTAATGCAGGGCAAAAGTAATGCAGAAAGCTCCAATAGGAGCTTTCTGCATTACTTTTGCCCTGCATTAAGCAACCACCTGTTTTTAAGACTCCCTTTGTCCAATCAATAAAAAGTCGCTGAAGACAGGCTGTACTGTATTCATAAGGTTGAAATACACTAGAGAGTCAACACTAATAATTGCTGCTTAGCCGAGGGAACACACGCAGGAAGATTAACCCTTTTGTGCTGCATATCACACATTCAATGGATTATGAGTACCTTGAAAATCGGATACAAATGACTCTTGATGAAACTGTTTGAGGGATACCCGGTTCATATTATCGTTTTGTATTTCGTTTTAATTACCGCTGACGATCGATATGCCGCTAAATTCTATAAGAGAACATAATTATATTTCTATCAATAGTCGCCCTTTCAAGGGTTAATGCAATTAGGATATTACTATTTTAATGTAAAAATATCCAGTGACATTTTCTACTATCATAGGTTTGGCGGTTTGACCTTCTGAAATTAGCGACTTCGCTATGACTTAATCCAATTTTGTGCAGTCCCGCCTCATAACCACAGTGGATCACCGTACTCCAGACATAGTATGTCCAGTGAGGCGTACAAAGTGGGTGGAGGTAGAATTTATTTCTGCGACCTTTTATAGTTTGCACTACATTTTTAATATTCAGAAAAACACCATTTTTAATCCTTTCAGCTCGTTATTTGCAGCGCAGTTTGATCAGGGTTTGAACTATTTGTCATTCAAATTGATCTAACAAGTTTAAGCTTTTCATACAAAAAATGGACTTTATAGTTAAATGGCTGACGGACTATTCCACTTTCAGTATTCGGGATCGAAAGAGTTTAGGGTCCATGCTTATAAATTTTTTTAGTTGAGTCTGAGTTCGTTCTCAAGTTTTTGATTGGTCAGATTTGAGCCTTTGGCTCAAATCTGACAAATCAAAAGCTTGAAACTCAAATCTGACCAATCAAAGCTTGAGAACGAACTCAGACTCAGCTAAAAAGCTTTATAAACATGGACCCTGAATGTCATATGAATACGATGTAGCACATCGAGATACATCTAAGCTAAAATACATACGTGTATACAGTAAAACATCTCTAAATCGGACATTCAATTTAGTCTAAATATCGGTCTTAGAAATAGGTGGCAGCTTAATGCAGGGTGAAAGTCATGCTCCTCACCCCGCATTTAGCATCTGCCTAAAAGTCTAAATTCTTCTCTGCTAGAATTCCGGTTTAGAGTGGTTTTACTGCATAAAGCTCGCATGAATTATGTGCATGTATTCTAATTCCCTTCTATTTTTATTGTATGTATTCTATAACTATTTTTTCATTCTTGATTATCTCCATATAAAAGCAAAAAATTCGATTTTGATACAGCCTTGTCCGTCCTTTACTTCAACGGCGTTGCAAACAGAGTAGATCCAGTAGACTCTTGTAGGAACTAGGAACCATCTTATTCAGGGTCTGCTGTGTTTGATTCTGAAATAGTGTAGCTCTGATTCTACTGTGTCTGCCTTGCCAAAAATTCTTCTGTGTGCTAATAGTATTATGAAATTAATCCTGATGTCATCATCAGTTCTTGCACTATTATTTATGAATGTTGCGATGGTATTTCTTTTTGTGTGGAATACAGTAAACCCCTCTGAAATAATGGCATCCATGACCGAGTGGTGATGGTCTTCGACTGAAAATCACGTAACGCCTCGCCGCTTTGGCTCGAATCTCGGTCTGGGAATTTGAATTACGGTAGGTCGGTGGTTCTACCCGGATGTTCTTCTGTGCACTGACCAATGCAAATTTATACGGTAAATAGAAAAATAGTTGGGGCATTCCTCTACCTGTAATTAGCTGGACGTCGCAATATAGTTGAAATTCTGTCATATTGACTTAAAACCTCGATACTAACAAACAAACTAAACTACTGAACTAAGCTAGTGCATTCTAATAAAGAACAATTTAGGTCTTTTAGGCAGATGGTTGTTTAATGAAGGGCGAACGTCATACAGAAAGCTCCTAAAGGAGCTTGATGCACGACTTTCAATTCATTCAATTTATTTTTAATTGCATAAAATGCTTAGAGTAAGGTAAAAAATATACACAAGTAAAAGACGAATTTGCAAAAGAGCTATGCTACCATGAGCGGTGACTTATTATGCTTTATAGAAGTGACTTAAACACTGATTAATTTATTAACCCATTCCATTATAAGGACGCCTTTTGACGTCTCTTTAAAAGTCACTTTTTTATCCATTGTGATAAAAAGAGCATTTGCTTTATTCATCACAATGGTTTCAAAACTATACAAGTCTAAAACAATCTTTTTTTGGTAGTAGGCCTAAATGCCCTTTCTCGGTAGATTTATTCGAAGAGATAGGTCTAAAATAGCCAATGAGGGAATGTGTTAATTCTCAATTAAACTTCGTTTTCGTCTGTATTCAAAGGTCGGATAGTTGCTAATGAGATATAGGTAATATCAGACCTTTGCATCCGAATTATTTTGCTTCAGTGAATTTGAATTAACTAGAGGCGCGTCCCGCGGTGAATTATATAAGTTTACTAATGAATGAATTAATGTAATCAATTTAAACAGCCCGTGCATGACTTCATTATGTAAGTAACACCTTATAAAGCGACCATTAAAAGAGTTCCAACTACGCGTCTTTAAGACAAACGGTAGCATAATGCAGTTGAAAAGTAATGCGAAAATCTCCTATAGTAGCTTTGTGTTTTATTTTCGCCCTATATTAGTAACACCATCTGTCTTAAAGACCTATGATTAGACCTCTTTTAATGGTCTTTTTAAACACTCCGATTATCAATAAATGAATGGTCGCTTATGACATGTTCTGCTGTATTAGGTTAGGAGATGATTGAAGAGTGGGTCAGATATAGTTTAAATGTGATATAAACTATATTTCTCAATTCATGTTTTGATGTATAATTAGTTATTTACAACATCATACCATGATCTTAGAAGAATCTTTTGAAGACCAATGCCGCTGCAGCGATTGATCCTGCAATCACCAGCGCTCTCTTAACAGTTCCCCAAGTTCCACTTGCAGGGATGTCCTTTGAACACTTCTCCTTTTGCTCATATTTGGATGTTGTCTTGTCGGCTGTCTCATTATTGGCTTTCCCTAGCTTTCTTGTGTTCTCTACAAACTTGTCGAGTTCGTGGTTGTGTTCATCTTTCAAAGACGCATGATTGACCTGGATGTTTGCTTTTGCTGCCAACGATTGTCCCTGATCTGAATGGCGGACAGCCGTCACATATTTCATTGAACCGCGTGTATCTGACTGGCCAACATTCATTGATAGACTAGCCTGTAGTTTCGGCTGTATATTTTTTTCATAGTTGTACTCTATGTCATCACACATTAACATTATTGATTGAGCTTGTGAAAAGTCTTGTTTTTTACCATCTCTATTTGGTTCGTCCCCTTTCAATGGAGGTGTGCAAAATCTAATTGCATCATGCCCGACTTTACATTTGTGACTTTCTTTTCTCTCCGGGAAAGAATTCTTCACAGCACTTCGAAGTAACTCGGCGTCTAGAGATTCAAGTTGCAGCAGGACATCAACCAACTCCCTGTATTCCTCGGGAACAAACCGCGTGTCCATGGTATATCTTTGGTAGAGATCAATGTGTTCTTTGTGACCTCCAATGTTCTGCCAGGGGACAAGTCGAGACAAATCGTTACTGGACATAACAGACCTGTCTGACATTTGGTCATTGGCCAATGAAGTGGGTCTGGAGGCTATCTTTTGTCTCTGCCATTCTACCTGTTTGTCGTTGTTGAGTGTTGATCTACCAGATCGATTACTCTCCAACTCGATAAGATGATGCATTTCTTCACACGCCATCTCAAACTCGGCTCTGGTGTCTTCACAAAGAAAATCCTGGAAAGATAGCATCAATCTATTAATCAACAATATGTTACTTTTGCACACTTTATTTTAATCCTTTACTTCATGAATACGCTTTTCTGCGACCAAGCAAACAGAATAGACCAATATCAAACGGTTCAAGTAGAAGTCGTCTGACCAGGGTGTGCTCAGTTTGTTTATGAAATAATATAGAAATGATTCTACAATTTCTGCCATCGCTAAATACCCCATGTGTTCATGTGCCATTAAAACACAATCTTATTTATATCTGTTATATAATTATTTCTTATATAAATATTCTTGGAGTAACGAATTATAAATCAGTACATATGCGCTGTCCTGCTACTGTCATCATAAATAATAAACAACCATTGGATTTTGCATGAATTCAGACACAAAACGATATCTGTCACATTGTATTAGACACAATGTTTCGATGTGATATCCAGAGATAGTAAATCCTTAGAACATTAGTGGTCATTTTAGCACTTTACAGAGGAAAGATCCGCGTTTTAACCCATTCCCTCATATTGACGACTTTTGACGACTCTGTAAAAGTCACTTTGTGAAACCATTGTGATGAATAGAGCATTTGGTCCTATAGGAGCAAATGCTCTATTTATCACAATGGTTTCAAACTACAAAACTCTAAAATTTTCATTTTCTCTAGTTAATGCTCCTTTTCGGTAGATTTATTTAAAGAGATAGGATCTAAAAATAGCCTATGAGGTAATGGGTTAAATAGCGCCTTTACAAATAGAGTATACCCAGGCCAGACACGTTCTATACTAGCTGTCTGATTTAGATCTGCTCTGTTTGCATATGAAATTCTACAGCTCGTGTCAAGGACAAATATTTTCTTTTTCATATGCCATTTTTGAAAATTAAATATTCAACTGTTATTTAGAAAGTTGGTATATTCACTAGGTAAAGCATTAATCCTTTCCCTGTTTTATGTTTATTCAAAAGTTGAATACCAACTGAATATTCGTGGACGAAACAGTTATAATGAAATATGGAAGGAGTAACAATGTCGCCATTTTAGATATTAAAGAAACAGAACTTTCAAATTCCAATAGCAAACAGAGCAGACCCTGATCAGACGCGTCTGATCTAGGTCTACTCTGTTTGTAGATGCGTGAAACACGTTTATATGAGAGAAAGAATAATTAACACAAGGTGCAAATTTGTATGGGTAAATCCAACTCGCATGCCTACTACATTTTCAAACTAGTGTCAGGTGTTTTCGATACTATTCTTAGTCTCCTATCAGGATCCTCTTGCTTATCACACTTGATTGTCTATCAGATTTCTATCACACTTGATTGTTTATCATACTTCTATCACACTTGATTGTCTGTCATACTTCTATCACACTTGATTGTCTGTCATACATCTATCATACTTGATTGTCTGTCATACTTCTATCATACTTGATTGTCTATCATACTTCTATCATACTTGAGTGTCTGTTATACTTCTATCACACTTGATTGTCTATCATATTTCTATCACACTTGATTGTCTATCATACTTCTATCATACTTGATTGTCTATCATACTTCTATCATAATTGATTGTCTATCATATTTCTATCATACTTGATTGTCTGCGAACAGTACGTGTTAAGTTGTTTTATATAATTCAAGTAACTAGATCCATGGTATGAGTATTGTGTTAGTAGAATAAGTGCAAATGGCTATTAATTTAATTAATATAGTCTGAAAGTGGGAGGTTCTTCGGAAGCAAAAGTATCAATGCAAAGAGAAAAAATTGCAGACTCGGTTTTATTGAGTCTGTTCATGAGTAGTAATTAAAAGTCCAACACTACTCACGCCCCCTAGCACCGGCTTAAGCAGTATTCAATTTTAAAACTAATAACATCAAAACTAATGATCCCGAAGGACCAGAAAATATAACAACACTGAGAATGAAGTACGGGGGCGACTTTTTACGGCAGCCGCACAAGCACTTAACACCTGGCCCCGAGGTTATAAAACTTAAAAAGAACTCTGTGCTCAAAACTCAGTTTCTACTACAGGCTATACTTTTTACATAACACGCTTTAACTGTTTCTAGTAACCTCATTTGGACATACTTTTACAGTAAATATTATGTATGCAAAAACTAGCTATATATAAAATGTTTGCTGAAGTGTTTTGAGCTGAGAAAAATTCTGAGTTTTGAGCACAGAGTTTGTTTTAAGCTTTATAACCTCGGGCCCAGCTGTTGTGTAGTAAATATAGTCTGAAAGTGGGAGATAGGGTATCTAAACTAAGATAACGTAGATAATGTAGATGTACTTACTTTACTCATAGTTAGATGATACTCTTTGAAATCCGCTGCTGCTCTTTCTGCGTAAATGAATAGTCTGGATACAATATCAATAGTAACCGCGTCATTACGTCAGACGTCTCGTTACGTCATAATAACGTCATACATTCAACTCGAACTCATGTATTATTATGTCCTGCCAAAGGCAGAGGGATACTATTTTGAGTTTGTCCTTCCGGCCATCCTTCCGTCCGTTCTTCCGTCCGTCCGTCCGTCCGATGCCATATCTCTAACGGATTGACAGAATTAAATGAAACTCAACATGAATATTTGTCACGAGGGGGAGGGGGGGGGGGGGCATTGTTTCCATGTATTACTTTTCCAGATCGCTTGTGGCATTTAGGCGTTATTTCCCTTTTATACGCAAAGATGACATTTTCCCCTTCCGATGCAATATCTCAGTGACGGGTTGATAGAACTCAATGATACTCGACACGAATATTTGTTATAACTGGGGCATCGTTCCCATGTATTACTTTTCCAGATCGCTTGCGAAATTTAGGAGTTATTGCCCTTTTATTCGCAAAAATGACATTTTCCATGTCGGATGCCATAATTATGTCTGTAACAGATTGACAGAGTTCAATGAAACTCATCATGAATATTTGTAATCACTGGGGCATCATTCCCATTTATTACTTTTCCAAGTCACTTGAGATACTTAAGATAGGTTCTTCTGTATATAAAACTAATCATCGAAAGTTCGTTGTTCATAGGCACACAACAAGATATGTCAATAGGCCTACATAATATACGCATACTCAGTGTGTTCAGACACTTGATGCCAACAATACACGTGTAAATAAAGTATTTATGTGCCAGAACTGTTATTTACGGCTCGCAAGGGTTGTGCTGCATAGTTCGTATCCGGTGAACGGTGATTCACCGTGGTAATTATTCACACCTCGCCTTTAGCTTCATGCTCATTGTGCACTTTAACCATTACACATTCCCTGATGCGGGCGTTGGGAGTAAAAATAATTGTATTCTCTTAATTTAGCAGTATTATCAGATAATAAGTTGCGATTAATAAATAAAGCATTATAAATATTCTCTGTCACTGACATGGGTAATATAATAATTATGTTCTGATAATGTCAGAGCTTCAGCATTATGCGAGAACTATGTACAATTAACCCGTATCCCACTAACCACAACCGTACTCGCATTTACAAACAGTTTGGACCCAGATGAGGCACCGAGTTAGCTCAGCGTATCATCAGGATTCAAGCTGTTTGACACTTGGTCAATAGTTTCTAAAAGACTTGTGTTATGACACTTGGTTAATAGTTTCTAAAAGACTTGTGTCATGACATTTGTCAATAGTTTCTCAAAGGATTGTGTCATGACACCTGTTCAATAGTTTCTCAAAGGCTTGTGTCATGACACCAGATCAAAAGTTTCACAAAAGCGTGTCATGACACCTGGTCAGTAGTTTCTCAAAAACGTGTGCCATGACACTGGACCATTAGGTTCTCAAAAGCGTGTGTCAATAGTTTCCCCAAAGCTTGATCTAACAGGAAGTAGTCAAAACATTACAGAGGGGTAAGGGATGACAAACTTATAATAAAATACTAGTACAGAGGGGTAAGGGATGACAAATAAAATAATAGTTTAGAGGGATAAGGGATGACAAATTAAATAATAGTTTAGAGTTTTACCAATGTGTAATATACACGTTCAGATTTTTACTTTCACTATATAGTATCATTTCTCTAAAACGAACTCTTAAATACATGTAGGTGTCATTATTGATCTTAACCCTTTACTCCATAAATACGCCTTAGCAAATAGAGTAGACCTAGACCAGGGTCCATGCTTATAAAACTTTTAGTTGAGTCTGAGTTCGTTCTCAAGTTTTTGATTGGTCAGATTTGAGCCTCTGGCTCAAATCTGACCAATCAAAAGCTTGAGAACTCAAATCTGACCAATCAAAAGCTTGAGAACGAAACTCAGACTCAACTAAAAGTTTATAAGCATGGACCCAGATGGCTCCTATAGGAGAAATCTGATCAGTGTCTTCACTGTTTGCGTATAGTTTTAGGATAGTTAGGACGGTTATGTTTACCTAAAGGTTCAAGGGTACCTGTGGTGCTAGTAATGTGTTAATTGCGCAAAAGCACACTTCGAATTAATCTAATATTCTGACGCGCGGACGTCCTTATTTAAGTCTGTCGTTTATACGACCAGTTTGCTTCAGACGCCTGACAAGTCTTTCTGTAGTGCTTACATACGCACCAAAATGCATTGCGATCTATATTTGCCGTTGACTTCTCAAAAGCATCAAATTTGCATATCCTCTCTGAACTTCCATCAGCTGTGGCATTGTTGAATACGATCGAATACGAAACACAGTATAGGAAAACGATGCGCCTAAATCAAGTCTACCTAATGGTAAGGTGAGGTGTCTTTCTCAATATAACACCGCTGCTGGGCACGAGATTTTCGTTTTTCCTATCTCCACCGGAAGAGAGGATAACGTTAAATCCATATGCACTATTTTATACTGGAGCACGTGCAGTAAGTATATGATTGGCTGATTTGTATCGTATTTGAACCCTACGTTCACAAGATATCTCAAATGATATTGTCCCCCGTTTCCTTTTTAGTACCTTTTTATGCCCCCACATAGTGGTGGCATCACAGGGATCTATATGTACTGTTATTATATAGTACATACATGTATAGACCCCCATGAAGCGGTCCAGGCATATAGGGCTGCCCTTGTCTGTACGTCCATCAGAACGCACATCTAAAATAATTCGGAAAGTATGTGTTCAATCCACATCAAATTTTACGCACTAGGCTGTGGCCATTATATCTTGGTCAGGTTCCATAGCCATGCAAATCGCTTCAT